>CAUYON010132461.1:0-108830 GCA_963573935.1 Arctocebus calabarensis
GGGAGAGAGGATAAAGGGTGAGATCACACTTGAGGTGCATCTTTGAAGGGTCAGGAGAAAACTACTAAATGCAGAACACAAATGTTTTCACACAGTAAATGAGAAAATCTCATGAATGTTATGTCGAACAGGCGGATGAAAATATCTCAGATTGCATATGAAGCCTGCACACTGTATCCCATGATTAAACTAATGTACACAGCTATGAAATAAAAATAAATAAATTTTAAAAAAAGAAAAACAACTAAAAAAAAGAAAAAATATATCTCTGTAGAGTGGAATTCCATAGAAACTCTATAGAAAGTAACTTCTCTCTTCCTACCCCATTACAACTGTTGAAATTCACTCTTTCAGCCTTCATCTTTCTTTCATATTGAATACAATTTGAAGATGGATCTGTGACTTTCCTTCTCACTTTCACATAATAAAAAATCCTCTTGACATTTTGTAACTGTTGTTTTCATTCCAATGTAAAATTAGAAATCTGAACTTAGTAGGAAATTAATGTTTCCTTAGCTAGGATCTCCCTTGGGCCGGAACATGCTGTGTTTTGCAAAGACAGGTTTTCCATGTTAACTTTTCCTATTTTCTCATCCAACCTCTCACCACTAGACTACCTGTCTCTTTAAGGATTAGAAGTTGGGTAACTGCAGGAACAACATACCAGTGATGGGAAAAATCCCATTGGAATTATTCTCTCATAAACACTCTAATTGTTTCCTCAGACATCCCTTCCTGGAAACTTCACCCAGACTTCTTGTGATAATGGATCATTCATCTTCTACGGTTGGGCAGTGGGCCCTATGCTTGAGGGGTCTACCTTTTTTGTTAAGATCACAACATTGTTCTAGGAAGTCCTCTTGCAAAGAACATAGAAATGATTTCACCTGGCTCTCAACTTGTTGCCCTCCTACTGGCCAACGAGAAACGGTCATTCATCCCCACTCGCAGAACAGCCTAGTCTGATAGCCACAGCCTTTTGCTATTTGATTTCCCCAGTGTGTGTTGATAACAGCCTCGTGTGCCCCTTACTCTAGGGAACACTAACCAATAATATCAGTGTGTTCTTGAAGCTCTTTTCACAGTTTTAAGCCAAGAGGGAAGAGCGCTCTCCAACATTTTCCCTTGCATATCCTGTTTAGACTTTTCATATGGCTGGTGGACAGAGTCATGCATTTCTCTTTGGCCACTACCTTTGCAAATTCTGTTTCAGTTGTCTAGCAACTTGTTATTTTGTTCTAGTATTATGTGGCCTCAAATAAAACACAGACAGAATCCCATGGTAACATATGTTCCCATAGTGCATATTTGTGAGTGCCTATCATATTCCACTGATGTTAGATAGAAACGAGCATTGAACAAGATCCCTCCCTACATCTAAATGACTGAGAACAGGGTTATGATCAGAAAAACAAGAGAAAATATTTTTGAACTGCAATTGCAGGAAATGGTGTAGAAAAAGCATAGGGAAGAAAGAGAGTCTATAATGGCCGACCTAGATGAAGACGTCAAAAATGTTTCCTTGAAGACGTCACAAGTGTGCCCCCAAGTACAATCATTTAATGCTGAGTGTAAGTTAACAGAATGAATGGGGGATGTAAGGTGTTAAAACGCACACAATATTCCAGGCGTACACACCCAGGAAAGAATCTGTTGGCTGAGGAACAAGGAGGAAGGACAGGGCTGAATGAAAAAAGTAATGAGATATTAAATTATAATTATTTTAAAATACCTAATTTGCTGGCAATTTGCTGGGAAATTTACCAGACGCTTTATGTGGATTCTATTTTAAGCCCAGCAAGATGTATGTCAAGTGTATTCTAACGTCAACCTCTTTTTGAGACCGTTTTCTGTTTTTTTCTAGTTTTACTTGCCATTTCTGCTGTTTGTACCTACTTTAAATCTACTCTGTTTCATTCTGTTAGTGTGGTGTCTCTTAGGGCTGGATTTAGGGCAAGGCAAATGAGGACCCTTTAAGGAGGGGCGCCGGCGAGGGGACTGGACATAAGAGTGAGTGCTGCCTACCATTTCTGTCTCACCAGAGCCCCATGGTGGAGTGGCCCTCTAGATCAATTCAGCTTCTTTTTCTACCTGTGCTTTCCTTACATGGTTCTTCTTTACCATCTGTGCTTTCTGGCTGTGGAAGCTTTGTAATCACGGCAGTGGGAGTGAGGTTCTGGGTTTGCAGGGCTTCCTGATAGCGGAAGAAACGGTGGCTTTCTAAGTGGTTCCAACATGTTTGGCAGTTTTGAAGTTATTTCTGAAAGTTCGATTTTATTTCTTCAGCCTTCCCCAACAATTCTATAAGCTGTTTCATACAGCCATTTCTACTTAAACAAGCAAAAGTAGATTATGTTTTTCTTGCAAACATACCATGACCTATCAAATTAAGTTTCTCAATTTCAAAGAAAACAAGTCATTTCCAGGTGAATGTTTTCTCGTCTCTTGTAATCTCTGATTTTATTGTACTTCATGCAGGCTTCTTGACAGCCTAAAATGTGTTTGCCTTACTTCTCCCATTCACTGAAGTTTCTCTGAACCGATAACTTTTTGCATGTATGTGTGGAGAGAAGGCACACATAATGCCGGAGTAACTTCACGGCGACCCTGTTTTTCTCATAAGGGTGTTTATTTATTTATTTTTATTCAATAGGAGCGGTCCAGTCTTACTGGGGTGGAGTCTATTTTTATGATCATCACTTTGAGGTGACAAGGTGGCTACTGTGCGCTCAGCTTCCTTCCAGGAGAAGGAGTAAGGTAACAGATCCAGCTCACCCAAACCCGCCTCCGGACCTTCCTAGCTGCAAAGGAGACTATAAAATTTAGCTTTGTTTTAACCTAAAATTACTGACATAAACAGAATCAGGTAAGAAACAGTAGAAAATATATCGGAGTGACAACAAATAATATCTGCCCTTCCATGGAGTCATCCATTCTAGCTCATCAAAGCCAGATTCGAGCTCCTTTCATGTCTGTTACTCTGATTTCTCTATCCGTTTCCTTTCCACGCTTTGTCCTTTGACTTTAAAAAAAGTATCTAAGCTATTTATTTTTTCCCTGGGGCTGTTTTTTTTTTCCATATTTGAAAATTAACATGTAAAATTTATTTTTGTATGCTTGACTATTTATTACCTCACAGTGTATTCACAAGGATAAAAAAAATCGAAGGGATGTTGGGTGGGAGGAGGGAGCACGCGAAGAAGTGAATTATCAGAAATAATAAATTAAAAGTCTGTCTGTCTCTGTACCTGTATCAAAATATTACCTGTCTCTCATATCTGACATCTGTGCCATTCATTCAGTTCATATAATTTGACGCCATAGTATTGCTTCGAGCCCTTGAATACAGATTTGAGAGATAATTTGCATGGACATAACTATGCTAGTTTCATCTAGTCTCTCCAAAACAAACAAACAACTCCCCAACCTATAATCAGGGTTTCAGGTATGCTACATATAACTTGATTTACATAGATACATTGTTTTATAGCCATCCTATCAGGTTAAAATTAGAGAATATACTTGACATGATTTAAATTATATTGAATGAAAATGAAAGGCAAAAAGGATTTTAGTTTAGTAAATACATATTGATGACTTCTAAATGGCTTCACAGAGAGTTCTCTCAGTTAATAATTTGTTTATTAAAATGGTATTTTCATGGATATGAGAATTCAAATTTATTTTTATCTGAAATGTTTTTCTTCCATGTTACTTTAAAAAATGTTGAACACATTACCACAACTAATGACATGTTTACTTGGCTAATGCTATACCTGTGAATATCCCTGGGGGAAAAATACTGTCTCTGTAGTATTTTGCTGACATAAACACAGCTCAGTGGAAATGAGCATATCAATAAAACCATTTCTCTAAGATAAATTTTGGACTTCAAAAATCATAATTAGGCAAGTCCATTCCTCTGATACACTTTAACCAAATAATATTCTTTAATTTGCATATATTTTCCTGGCATGTGGGCCAACAAAGATGAATTAGGCAGTCCATTGTACTACAATCCACAGATTATCGTGTGCCAAACTCGAACTGTGTGACATCCTTAATTAGCTGTTTGCAACATAGAGTTGAGTCAACAGAGATATCAAATGTGAAGCCACATGTTGCTTTAAGTAGTTGGGTTGAAACACAAATGAATTCACATTTGCCCAACTACAATGCAGATAGATCAGTCAGTCAAGACACATTTCCTTGATGCCTACTACAAGTTCAGAACTGTGCTCCCCGGAATTACGGCAGATTTTTAAAAACTGATAAATGGAACCTCTTGCAAAGAAGATTATATTATAGTTGGGGAAATCAGTGGTAAAACTTCGGAAACTATTGAAATATCTACAGGTAATACTAATTAATCCTGGCAGGACTAGTTTTACCACTGTCACTACACAGAGTAACATTAGTAGTAGTCATGCTATGACGGATACCCTGTACTTGTTGAATCTTTACTATGTTCCAGGAACTGTGCTAAACATTTTACCTCTATTTCCTTTTTCTTACAACAAACCTGTGAATTATTTTTCATTTTTAAGCTCATGAACATAAAGCAAGTCATAGAAGAGCTACGAATAACTTGTCCAAAGTCACACACTTCAGGATGGGTGTGTTTAGTATTTGTACTCAACCACTCCGACTGCATTTGAAATCAGGCAGGATGTTTACAGAACATCCGTGTTTCAGCACATTGGTACAATTCCTTCTATCACATTTCAGTAAATGCGTAGTTGCCCATACAGAGACTAGAAACAGAGAGGAAATTGAACACCTTACACAAATGTCAAAGCTTGTAAAAACGGAATACTACTTTTTTTTTTTTGAATACTACTTTTGATTGGAACATTTCCGTGATGATTTCTTTTATTTCTTAAATACTAATTTGAAAATAGTTTAATATGTTCTTGGCAATGTAAGACATAATAATGACCCTCTTATATCTTATACTAGTTTTCCTTTCTAGACCATGAGAATTCATTTTTGCTGCAATGTGACTCCCTGTTGCCCACCTCATCTTTCTCATTGGTGACTTCTCCCTCACTGTGAAGACATATCAGATACAATGCTAAACTTGTATAAAAATGATTCAACTCATCCCTTTTTCTGGACATGAGTCAGCTCTGCAGGATTACTTTCTCATTTTGACTATCCAAACATCTGAATTTATGTGTTCCTCCCTACTCCTGTCCCCAAAGTTAAGAGCATTAAAATAAGCTTGAAGAAGTTTGGTGTGTTTGTTGACCAGGAGAAGAATTGAAGAAATATGCAAAAGAAAATCTTCTTAAAAATAACCTAATTAAAAGTCCATGAGTTTAATTAAACCCCATAAATTTACCACTCATTTGATCAGGAGTTTGGCATATATCATTGCTATTTTTTCTAATAATCCTGTAAGCTGGGTGATCAGTGATAGCCTAACTGAGATTTGGAGAGGTTTAGTAACTAGCTACATTATTTATTATTCAAGGTGTTTATTTAACTCAGAAATACCCAAACTAGAAGGAAACCCAGGCTGCGTGATTCCTTAGCTTTTTTAGTGAAGAATTAGCTACTTTAGATGATTTTTTAGTGTTTTTGAGGTTCTCAGCTTTGTGCTAAATGGCAATATTGGTGCAAGTTTGATTTTAATGTCTGTAAAAAATCAGTGTAATCCAATATTTTGCAAATTGTGTCCCATTAACCTGAAATCTCAGAGGAGGAAACTTAGAGCAGTTCCAAGCAGTCAAGAGGGGGACAGACAACTGAGAATCCAGACTCCCGGCTCATGCTGCAATCAGAATCTCTCTGTGTGTAGGTTTTTAATTTTCTCTGCTTTTCTTTGGGGGTGCCGTATTTCTTTTGGAATCTCTCTTATATGTGGACATTATTAGGATGAAGAGTAACAGGAGAAACAATGTACTTTGGTCTACATAGGGATGCTCAGAGGGTGAGGCAGGGAGAGTGATGATTTTTTTATTGATTCAAAGTTCTGCCTGTTCCATTCCTTGATTATTGACAACATTGCTCCTGAATGAGAATACAGTAAACGCCACACAATGAAAGCTTTGGTAAGAAATACTCGATGCTATGTGACTCATTTCATCCAAATGACAAAACTCTGGCAGGCTTTCTGCCTTATCTGTCTATCTATCTCTGAATTAGATGTCAGAAGTGGATTATTGTCATGAGAATGTTTATACTTGCCTGAATAGAAATATCAAGTTAGACATTTTCCAGCAGAAGATAAATAATATTGGGCTAATGAATCTGACAATGAAGATTGGCCTTTCCAATTAGGTTATATATGGCAGAGAGTCAAGTAAATTAAATAAACTATAACTTTCACACAAGATTTGAAGAAACATTTAAAATTTGTGAAAACTTGAAATTATTATATTAAAAATCTTGCAGTGACAAAGTTATTGACATTAACAATAATATTCTTTTCTTAGCCCTTTCTGTGAAATAAGACATCTCTAAGGAAAAGAATAACAGATATTATTAATATTCTTTTGATGACATTGTATAAGATTTTATATGTTTCTACAAAATAGAAAAATCTATGATTCTAGTGACCAGGTAACAGATTATTTTGTGAATAAGATGGTATCCAATTATTTACTTTAAACAAAGTACAGGGAGGAGTTAATTTGATTATCAGCTCATAGATAATTAAAATTAATATTTATGATAATCATTATAGCATTCTGGACGAAAAACTTGGAAAGAGTTATACAATTAAAACTGAGTAAAATGACCATATAAACCTCTCCCCTTCACATCTACTTGTCGTATTGTGTGGAAGTTTCTCAGCAAATAAATTGTATCGTAAAAAATAAGGTTGGAATAGAATTATTTCTGCTATAATCTAATGATAAGTAATATTTATTCACATGGGGAAAGATCCTGCTTCATTTATCTCATTAAGTGATGTAAATGTACTTTTATGGTCATTAATGAATTAAAACATTAAAATAAAGTGATATTTTAATTTATCATTTTGTTACAGAGAAGTATGATAGATTGATTAATGAAATACTTTCGAGCATAGTATTGCATTTCATTCAATTCTAGAGTGAAATTGAAATGAAAAGCCAAGTTCAAAGAAAAAAAGTTACTCTAGTCTAAAATTTCTGACTGATAAAAGGAGCTTATAACTCATGTATTTTTTTTTTGAGGTTGGATCATAGCAGATATCAAATCTGTATGGTATTTAGATTTCTCTTGATGCATTTAAGAGTGACAGAACAGGTTTATTTTAAAATTCAGAATTTATAACCTACTAAGAATGATGGATTTTACAACCTTTTCAGACTAAGATGGACAATTATGAATGCCAATTTAAACGTGAGTAAGAATATTAGTAGCCTTTAAAAATTCTCTTAGGGAATCACATTCAAATAACTTATTAGGTGGGTAGATCTCTGATTCCTTCCTGACTGTCAGTGACCTCTGTTTGAGGTAAGGTTGTTCCACGTGGTCTTTGAGAGCCTCTGTTTTAACTGCCTCTGTTGTGAAGTATCTATGGCTGTTGTGTTCTGGGTCTTCCAAGGTTAAGGCCTGATGATTGCCACAGAGATACCCCTTCTTTTATTTAGCCTGCAGTGACACTGTGAAAACGGCATCCCTCATGTAGGCCACGAATTGTGGTTTCCTATCCACATGTCCTCTCTCTATACTGTCATTGGAAGCTGGTTCTCCTGGTCTCTACTTCTTCCCAGAGTTCTATTTAAAAACGGAACAAAATTCTTTTCTATCCTTATATTGTCACACTTCTTTGTTGATTTTCATTGCCATTTTCTTCTATAATTCCCACTCACTTCAAAGTTTTTTTCTCAGTAGATTTGCGTCTCTAGAACACACCCCTCCAGATCAACCTCTGATTTCCCCTTCTTCTCCCTCCAGGTTTCTCAAAAGGAAAAAAGGAGAATTCTAGGATGGAATTTTATCTTCCTGTGTGGTACAGAAAACCACCTCCATGTTATATTCTAATCCTTTCTACTGTGCTTTGTTTTAAAACTACTGCCTTCTAAATCAGATTTTCTTGGAATTAAAAATTCTGCTCCCTCTGTAAGGTGTCTGGTGCTTACAAATCTAAGTGCTTTGTATTAGACCGTCAAATGGCAGTGGGTTTCTAGATTCTATTTGTAAGTCTCATGCATAAACATTAACTTAATTAAAAAGTGTAGCTTGTTTCTATCCTTCATAAAGAAATGGATATTGGAAAGGCAAAACAAATCAAATGCCAGAAAACAGAACTAGGAATAAAAGTCACATCAGAGGATACTTGGAAAGCTTTACTGCCATGTTAGCAGTCTCCTGTAACTTTATCTTTGCCCTTTGCTAGACTAATGTCTTAATTTAATTAGACAACAATTAAATTGGGCAAAACAAAAAGGCATTCTTGTCCTGCCAGAAAACCAGGAAGATATCGCAGGGTTGAGTCTTTGCTACTGACTTCATCTCTGTTACATTGTTAATGGAAAGGAAAATAGAAGAATGAGTTAGTGGACAGATTTAAGTGACTAAGTTCTCTTAGTTCTCCATCCTTTTCCATCTGCCTACCCAATATCAACAAAAATGAAAAGAACTAAACAAAAACCTTTTGCAGGCTATTATGTGAATAATATCCATTGATTGATTGGAATAATCTGTGAGCACAATGCACCTACCTCTTTTCCCTCAAATTAAAACTCAATATTTCCTAGTCAATCACTTTTTACACTGGCTAAAAATAAAGTGGCAAACATTTGTTTTATGCCTTCAATATCTTCTACATGTGCATGAAGCCCTTAAAGATTAAGTCTTACGGTTATACGTAAAACAGAGGAAAGGATTTGCTTAATTGTGACATTTTGGAGGAAAAATTGGTTAAAAGCTGGAATATTTTGCCAACCAGCTCTTGTTTTTTAATCAAAGAAGTGTCTTAGAGTAGGCGTCAAATTTAGAGTGGTTTTTTATGGTCAGGGTTTGATGCAAGTTGGGTGGCCAACCCAAGTGGAGGTAAGGTCTGAAAAAAATCAAGAAAGTTTATAAAGGAAATTTAATGAAGATAATAAGACAAAGAAGACCAGACAGACTGGGCATGAAAGACAGAGGTAGGAGGTAAAAACTGGGGCAAATTTGTGGAAAGTCTTGAATGCAGTGAAACCACGGAAGAGCCCCAGGGTTGGAGGAACACAATGGTTCAAGCGGCAACAGGTTTTGTGGCTTAGGCTCCTACTTGGAATGTGATTGCATTTTCCCATATAATTAGACGCCTAATTGTGCTCCTACACTTAGTGGATACATTAACAGCACCGCATAATTGTGATTTATTTCAAAGCTCTTTATAATGCGGGCCTACCCCCCTTACATATCAATGTGCCATATTTAATTGTTGAAACGCTTCGTGATATTCTCTGACTTGCTCTGACTAGACTTTGAGTAATTAAAAAGGAAACTTAATGTTGCTCAATTCTAGAGAGCACATGAATATTAAAAATTTTAATATCCCTCTAATTAAACAACAAAGATAATGAAAAGTCGACAGTGTGTGTTACTAATGCTAAAAATGAGTGCATTGGTCAAAGGACACAATATTTTTAATGATCAAGCTATTTATTACAAAATTTAAAACATCCTTTCCTGTTAGAATCACTAATATGGTTTCTAGGTATTTATCCTGAGGAATAAGAGTATATACAAAAATTTAGATGCAGGGGTATACAAAAGCACATTGCTCAGAAGAGTAAAAATGCAGAAAAACATTAATATTCAACATAATACAGAATAGTATAGAACCCATAAAAAGACATTGTGGAAATGACTTAATTAATCTGGAAAAATTTACTATTAAATGTTGTTAGTAGATGAAGGAGGTTTATGAATCTAATTTATAATAAGTAAATAAATAAATTATATTTAATTACATGCATGTGGCTGAACATATATAAAACTTAACATTGATTTTTACCCTTAAAATGGAACATGTTTGCTTTTTTCCCTAAAGTGAATACATATGACTTGTGTTATAAAGTTTAAGTTGTTACAATTAGAGATTTATTTGAATAACAGAAAAAATATCCATAATGGTTCGCCTATACCATAAAAGGAAGACAGGAAGACACAGGATTTCGTTAGTAAAGCAATGATCAAAATATGACTATATGAAAGAAATATTCATTGTTAGGTGGTATAGCAAAATAAAATTTAGAAAGAGAGAGAGAGCAAGCTCTAAAAGAGCACTGAGCTGGGTGCAAAGAAGGAGAACGTCATTGAAACAGAGGTTTGCTTTCTCCCGTGAAGTCCTACAGAGAAAAAAACAGCCAGGACACACGAAGGTAACGCTAATGTGATGCTTTCTTCAAGGAGTTAACAACCAGTACAGCAGGGGCCTCTAGTCTGCAGCCCAGAGGCTGCATGCTGATTGTGTGAGGATTGTTTATTCTTATCTGTGAAGTCAAATATCATGAAAAGTATGCATGGGCCTTTTTGTTGCTGTTCTAATTAACTTTCCCGATTGTTTGTGTATTTCAGGTGTGGGCCAAGAAAACTCATGTTCTTTCAGAGTGCATCCCAGTGGCTCACGCCTGTAATCCTAGCACTCTGGGAGGCTCAGGTGGGAGGATCACCTGAGCTCAGGAGTTGTAGACCAGTCTTAAGCAAGAGCAAGACCTCCTCTCTACTAAAAATAGAAAAAATAGCTGGATGTTGTGGCAGGTGCCTGTAGTCCCAGATGCTCTGGACACTGTGGAAAGATGATTTGAGCCCAAGAGTTTGAGGTTGTGAGCTGTGACACCATGGCACGCTACCCAGGGTGACAGACTGAGACTGTGTCAAACAAATAAATGAATAAACAAAAATAAAAGAAAAGGGGACAAAGAAAAGAAAGAAACAGAAAAACAAAAACTCTCCTTCCAATATGTCGCAGTGGAAAAAAGGCTGGAAGCTCCACACCTGGAGCTATGCTAAGGGTGGGAGAAAACAAGAACTCAGATCAGACCAAGTGATCAAATAAGCATTGCTAGTGGAGATGATGTTCAACCGAGTGGTATTGGAAAGTTCATATTTCTAGTTCCCTAATTATAAAGGTTATGTGCTAAATCTGAAAAATTAAGAAAAAGAAAACAAGAAAAGAGAAATAATAATCATATACCACCATGTTGCTGTTTTCTCCCTTTCTCTTTCTCTATAAACAGATATGAATGTAGATATATAGATAAATATACAAGGAAAATATTGATGGCTCAAGGTCAAACTATATTCGTATCAGCTTACCTGCCTCTCATCTATCCTGCAGATGTATTTCTGAGTTTATTGTCCACTGATTTTTATTATGATATCACAGAGCTTTCGTTTATTTTGTGTGCCTTTGTTGTGGAAAATCCACAGTTCCAGGGGGATCAGTCTATAAAATAGAGAAAGATCCTTGACTTAGAGGAGCTTATGTTCAGTGGGAAGAGCAAGGAGGTAGACAAAAACAATTATCATGAGCAGTAAGTAAATTATAGTGTATGAAGAAGGTGGTTAAGTTCTAAGGAAAACAGAAAATTGGAAAAGAAAATAGAAAGAACAGAGCAGAGAACAGGAGACCAGAAGGGGCTTGCAATTTTAAATAGGGTGAAAGGTCTTCCTGAGAAAGAAGCATCAGGTGATTATTCAAAGGACAAGAGACAGCAAGCCATGTGGATCACCCAGGAAGACCACAGCGGGCAGGAGAAACCACAGGGCGAAGGAACCATGAGTCGGAGACCAAGGCTGAGTCCTAGATGAGATTACGATGGGTCTGGGGCCAGGCAGGGACAGGGAGTGCTGAAAGGGCTTCAGCTTTTATGGTGAAAGCAATAGGAAGCTATCACCAAGTTTTCAGCAAAGAAATGTTATTCAGGTGCTGGATGAGAAGAGGCCATAATGAAATAAGGGGAGATGCGGGTGACGACTGAAGTGGCTGTCACAGCTATGCTAGCCTCGGGGGATGGTGGGTTACAGCAGGGAAATGGTCAGAAGCCAGACATGACTTGATGGTGATCAGTATTTTGAATTAAAAATGTGTTAGATAATATTTAATACTTTACTAGATAGGATCAATTTTAGTTTTGAGATGGCAGAATAAAGATTCACTCAATTTATTCAATACAAGTTTTATAACCTGAAAAAACTAAGCTGAGAGTGTTTGCTTTTTATTGAAAAATTTGAGCAGGTATTAACAAATCTAATCCAACTAGATTTTACTTTTGATCCACTTTTGATGAGGCACTGGGGTTATAAAGTTAATTAGTCATAATTTGATCTTTTGGAGATCCTAAGAAGATATTTTCAACACAATTGATGAAGTGCTATAGGACAAGGTCGAATACATCATGAGACTATTTGAAAAGACAACTAGCCCAACTTATCAGGAAGGTAAGAAAGAAAAGTTCTCAAAGGAAGTCAAGTCTAAGCTAAAGATTTAAAAGATCAGTAAGTACTGGGCAAGTGAGAAGACAGCTAGACTCAGAGACCACAGAAAGTATAAGTACTCAGAAGCAAAAGAAATGATGGTATATTCAGATAAATTTAAATATTTTGATGGTTAAAATGTAGAGTTTAAGGAGAATAATTGTGAGAGATGAATGAGGTGAAAGACATTCCTAAAAATTCTGAAAATCCGGTTAAAAGTGTTTTACATCTTTTCTTTGAAAACTAGAGAAGAGACCTGATTAAAGTTTTGCATTAGATCCTTCCTTCTGACTGAGAATGGTAATCCCAGTGGGCAGAAAGACCAAATAGGAAGCTTTGCAGCCATTTGGAAGAGAGGTCATGATGGCAGTCTGAATGAGACGAACGGGAGTTATCTGTCAGGAAAAAGACAAATGCAGAGGTTGAAGGATTATTTTGAAGGATAGATATAACAGAATTTAAGCATTCATTGGATGTGAGAAATGAGGAAAAACAGAGTATGTTAGCTGGGATGATGCGCCCTAAGACAGCAAAACATCAGGGGAAATGAAAGATTTAACAAGAGATTGAATTTCACTGGGCTAAATAAAAAACACTGAGACAAGGCCTATAGTTTCCATTGTGGAAAGGTTTCCCTTACTGATTCAGTTACTTTAATAGTTATAAAAGTATACAAGTTTTTTTTTAAATCAAATTTTTGTTAAAATTGTCCTTTTTTTCAATTTTTTGGGGGTTTTGGCTAATAGCAATTCATGTTATCTTACACTTAGTTCTTATGTGTTGATTTCACCTGTGAAATATTGACTCTTTCCACTGTATAATTGTTTCCTATTTTGGTAACTTTTTTTCACTTTAATTTTTATCTACTTTCTTTGGGTTTTCTCTCCTGTTTTCTCCCTAACTCTTTGAGATGATTCATAGAAATTTTAAACTTCTCCTTTAACATATGCATTTAGGCAATATGTAGTCTTTTCATAATGGCTTTGCCTATATTCCACAACTTTTAATATTATATTTATTATTTTGTATTTTTAACTGTCGTGTTGTGTATTTATTATTTTTTAATTTAGTATATCTCAAAATTTACATAACTTCCTCTCTACCTCCTAGATCATTTAACATTTTGTTTCTTAATTTCTCAACTTATTAGGATATTCTGCTCTTTATAAAATTTAAGAAAGATTCAATCTATTGTTTTTATTCAATCTATAGGTTAATTGAACTATACCCAGAGAATATAGTCTATATGATTTTCAATTCTTTGACATTTGTTATTTGTTTTATGATGCAGTATATGGTCAGTTCCTAGCAGGTTCCTAATGTTCTTCTAGGAGATGCTGGTACTAATCCAAGTATTACCCTAATCCATTTTCAAAGTTTGAATTTCTCTGGAGATCATAGGAGATAGAAGTCTGAATGTAAATCCATAGGATGTGCTCTTTTTGATTCATCCTGACCCCAAGAGGGCAGTGTGTTTGACTGAGCTTCCTGTTCAGCTTTCCACCGTATACATGTCAAGCTTTGATTTCTATCTTTCCTTACTTATAAAGCTGACAAAACAAATATTGTCATTTTCCCTGAATCAATAAGTCCTCTTAGGACAGTGGTTCTCAACCTTCCTAACGCCATGAGCCTTTAATACAGTTCCTGTAGGTCGCAACGCACAGGTTGAGAACTGCTATTTTAGGACAAAATAAGTCCTAGAGGTAAATATAGGAAAATTCTTGACACTATTGGCCTGGGAAAAGAAATTATGAAGAAGACCCCTTTGGCAATTGAAGTAATATCAAAAATAAATGAATGGGTTATTATCAAGCTGAAAAGCTTCTGCACAGTTAAGGGCACCACACCTAAATAGACACCTTCAGCATGAGAAAGATAGTTGCGTGGTAGGAATCTGGCAAAGGACTGATAATGAGAATCTACAGAAAACTCAAATTAATCATCAAAAAAAGAACAAGTGATCATTATAAGTGGGCAAGAGATTTGAACAGAAACTTCTCTGAAGAAGATAGATGAATGGTCAACAAATAGGTTATCTACTCAGAAGGAAAAAAAAATCATTTTACCACAAGGACATTTGTACTAGAACGTTCATTATAGCTCAATTCATAACTGCCAAGATATAAGCAATTCAAGTGCCCATCCATCCATGAATGGATTAATGAACTATGTTATATGTATACCACAAAGTACTAGTCAAGTACAAAAAGAAATGGAGAATTTACATTTTTTGTGCTTACCTTGATGGAGTTGAAGCACATTCTTCCTAGTAAAGTATCACAAGAATGAAAAGCAAATATCCGACATCCTCAACAGTTATAGGAAACCATTAGAAAAACACCTACACACCAACAAGAGAGAAAATCATGAGTATATTCGAGTGGTGGGGGAGGGACATTGGAAAGGCCAGGAGGCAGATGGATTGGTAAGCTCTGGCTCTGTGCCCAGTGTAAGGGTATATATACAGCACACCCACTGGGTGGAGGACTCAATTACAACTTAAACTTTACCTTAGAAATGCAAGCAATCTGACCTAATCATTTGTATCCTCGTATTAATCTGAAGTATTAAAAAAAGAAAAAAACACAGACTCCATATTAGATTACTTCTCTTCAATTTATCTCCCTTTAAAGCAGCCTAGACATTCTTTATTGTCTTGCTACTTATTTTTTCACTCTTTTTTTTTTTTTTGTTAAATCATTGTTGTGTACAATAACGCATTTATGGGGTACAATTTGCTGGTTTTATATACAATTTGAAATACCACAAACTGGTTAACATAGCCTTTACTGCACTTTCTTAATTATTATGTTAAGACATTTATACTCCACACTTAGTAGATTTGATGTGAACCTTTGTAAAATGCACCATAGATGTGGTCTGATTAATTACTCTCCCTCCACCCATCTTCCCCCTCCCCCTCCCCCTCCTCATCCCCCTTCATCTTGGGCTGTAGTTGGGTTATAGCTTTCATATGGAAACGTGGGTGCTTATATAGTGGTTTCATAGTAGAGCTGAGTACATTTTTCTTCCATTCTTGAGATGCTTTACTAAGAAGAATCTGTTCCAGCTCCATCCATGTAAACATAAAAGAAGTAAAGTCTCTATCTTTTTTAAAGCTGCATAATATTCCATGGTGTACATATACCACAATTTATTAATCCATTCATGGGTCAATGGGCACTTGTGTTTCTTCCACGACTTAGCAAGTGTGAATTTAGCTGCAATAAACATTCTGGTGCAAATATCTTTGTTATAAAGTGATTTTTAGGCTTCTGGATATACACCTAGTAGAGGAATTGCAGGATCCAACTGCAGATCTATTTTTAGATCCCTAAGTGATCTTCAAACTTCTTTCCCAAAGGAACGTATTAGTTTGCATTCCCACTAGGAGTGCAGAAGTGTTCCCTTTTCTCCACATCCACGCCAACATCTATAGTTTTGGGATTTTGTGATGTGGTCTAATCTTACTGGAGTTAGATGGTATCTCAATATGGTTTTGATTTGCATTTCTCTGATGATTAAGGATGATGAGCATTTTTTCATGTGTCTGCAGTCCATGCACCTGTCTTCTTCAGAGAAGTTTCTATTCAAATCTCTTGTCCACAATGAGATGGCATCACTCGTTCTTTTCTTGCTAATATGTTTGAGTTCTCTGTGGATTCTAGTTTATCAAACCTTTATTAGAAGCATAGCCTGCACATATCTTCTCCCATTCTGAGGGCTGTATGCTTGCTTTACTTACCGTGTTCTTGGCTGTGCAGAAGCTTTTTTAGTTTGATCAGCTCCTAGTAATGTATTGTTGGTGTTGCTTCAATTGCCCAGGGGGTCCTCCTCATAAAACATTCTCCCATGCTGATTTCTTCAAGTGTTTCTCCTGAACTCTCTTCTAGTACTTCTATAGTTTCAGGTCTTAAGTTTAAATCTTTTATCCAGTGAGAATCTATTTTTATTAAAGGTGAAAGGTGTGGGTCCAGTTTCAGTCTTGTATAGGTCACCAGCCCTCAAAGATCTGAGAAATACAAAAGAATCCTTCAGTAACAGAATGTCTTGCTACTTTTTTGATGGTTTAATTCTATGTATATATGTTTTATTTAGTTTTTTAAGCACCTAAAAATCAAGAATGCACTTATGGGCAAAAACAAAAGATTAGAGACTTGAAATTGTGGGGTTTCTGGCAATTTCTTTGACACTATGAACCTGTGAGAAGGTTGATATTCAGCTTGTTTACGTGAGTTGTTGATAGAATGGCTCCATTCTCATTGGGAGTTGCTGTAATTTGGCATCTTTCAGACTAAGCATTACTCATGTTGAAGGGTTTCAAAAATATGTTTAATGTTACCCCTTTTCCCTACCATTAAAAAAAAAAAAAAGGAAAACTGTGGTTCTCATACTATAAAGTTATTAAGGTAAAGTGTTAGGTAAGAAAGAAAGGAAAACATTAAAATCTTTGCTATGCCAAATTTCTATCTCAGCCTTTGGTTACATAAAGGAGAGGTTAACTCTACCACAACCGCAAACAATGCAATAATTGCTATGCTTAAGTCTCTTTCTCAGAAGGCATCGCTGGGATTTTCACATAGCCTCTGGGATTCTATTGATTTCTATACAAATTAGAAGTTACCTTTTTAAAAAGAACAATTTGGACATTTCTAACAAGAACTTATTTCAACATACACATTTAAGTCTTTCTTGATCTTGTCACACTGCTTATTCAATAACACCAGCATAACAGAGCAAATCCTGTTGGGACTTCATGAGTTCTAGGAAAACAATTCTTAACTTCATGTGTTCACATAAGTGTCTGAAGTTTAATTACTGTTTGGCATTGTTAATAGTTCTCTTTTAGAACACACACACATAAACATTTTTTTAAAAAGGAACGTGAAAAAAATGTGAATGTGTAATTAAATATATTACAAATTCCCAACTAAAAAAGCAATGTTGCACAGTGGTTACGGTGCCAGCCCCCAATACCGAAGCTGGTGGGTTCGAATCTAACCTGGACCAGCTAAACAATGATGACTACAACAATAAAAATAGTCAGGCATTGTGACTTGGGAGGCTGAGGCAAGAGAATCATTTAGGCCCAAGAGTTTGAGGTTGCTGTGAGCTATGATGCCACAGCACTCTACTGAGGGTGACATAGTGAGACTGCCTCAAAAAAATAAAATAGAATAAAATAAAAAAGCAATGCAAGAAGAGTCGTAAAGGTATTGACTGAAAGACAAGTGAACTTTTACTTGAATTTTGACATTGAACTTGTAGAGATTTCTTTGCAATCGAGATTTGTGAGATGGAATATAGCCGAAAACCTGTTTTAATTCAGAAAATGATGGCTATAATATTATCTGCACATATGTAGAATTAAATTTCAGAATAACTTGCAATAGTAATTGCAAGTGCTTATGATGTGATTTTTTTATGAGAAAAAATATAGAACAATAGAAAAACTACTTCAAGTGAAGTAATGGGAATATACATAATTTAAGTGAAAATAGAATGCTGTGGATGGTTATAGAAAATAGAATTTTGATAGTTATATTTGTCATGGATTACTCCCGGTAACGTACTCCTAGAAAGAATAATTTTTCTACATGGTGACTGGTTTAATGATTTAGGTGTAGAAGCTGTCTATAGTATGGGATAAAACATTTTAAAAGTAACCAGTTTTATCAGTAGGCTAAATAAGAACTTGCTCTGGAGAGTTAAATGTCCCCTAGGTCTCAGAAATACTCCAAGTGAAAACTAACTTGGTTGTGTTTTTCAGATCGCTAGAAAATAATTTCTGTAACTAACAATGCAATCTATGTTAATTATTTCTACCCCGCCCCCTTTTTTTGCAGTTTTGGCCAGGGCCAGGCTTGAACCTGCCACCCCCTGTATATGAGGCCAGCACACTACTCCTTGAGCCACAGGTGCCACCCAATTATTTCCCCTTTTTCAAATAAGGTAATTAAGATATAAGTGTCACATGTTAAGGGTTTTATAGTATATGGCTGACAAAGATTGGACCATAACATCCAGAATTGAAGAATTCCTAGAGGAAAAAAAAGAAAGTAGGCACTGCTAAACGTGTTACCTAATGAAGTCAAGCACACACATCTCTCCAACAAAGGCCAGTTCTACACTCTTATTGTACTTTGAAGATTGTATTAGTTCACTGGATAGAAAAAAAGGTATTTAAAATAGAAAATGGTCAGGTTAGCATTATGAGATAGAACAGCTACATTTGTAAGTTCTCTTCCAAAAATTAGTCTCAGATAATTAATTGACTTTTAAGACGCTAAAGCAAATGTTAAAAAAATGATCTTAAGATTATTTTGTATTACTAGTTTCACAAGTAATTGTAATATATCAATAATGATACATCATTTACCTCTAAATCTTATGTTTCCAGAAAGTTCTTTGTGCTTAGCTTTCCCGGTATCTGTGATGGAATTCTATAGTACCTGTTAGTCAACCACAGGGCATTCAGATCCCATAGCAATCAACTTTTACCAAACTCGCGCTTTAGAAGAATCTTTGTACACCTCCCTTTTTATTTTCCTTTTACATGCGGAGTTTTCTCTAAGTTGGGAATATAAATAAATATCTATTAAACATAGTAGGTCTATGATAATATAAGAAATGAACCCTTTGTTTTCATAGTAAGCATTTTAGGATGGGTATGAAAGTAATTCCCCAAAGAGCTCCAAGACATAAAAATAGAGCTGCGTGGAATCGTTCAGTCTAATGTAAGTGGAAAGCTTCAGCTCCTTTCAAATCCTCACCCTGGGGAAGTTAGGGGAAAATGATGGCTATTAAAAAGAAAATCAATGGTAGTACTTGTTTTTAGATCCTGGCTGTTCGAAGATGAACCCTTGTCCAAAGTGAATCTGTGAGTGCTTTCATTTCAGACAAAATTTCTTTGTGTTTTAGAATAAGTGAATGAAGATAAAGAAGGTCTGACCGACACAGATTTTGAGACTTTTTAGGTGGTCAGGCATCCGTGGCACCAACTATTGATAGTTTAAAGAAAAAGCCAGGGGGAATGGTCAGCATAGGCATAAACAGAAATCAGAAACTAATTTTACCTTAAGAAGGCTGGAGATAGGCTGAGATAGGATACACATCTCAATTTGTGTAATGTGTTTCCTTGCCAGGCTGTCACAATGAAAGGATGGTTTTATAGGTTCAGAGTCAGTGCTCTTTGGCACTTACTTTTCCACTCTTTTGATGGAAAGAATAACATAAAATTGACTTAACTTTGAAAAATACTTCCCATGGTGCGTAAATCAAGGGCATCCTGGTAGTCCACAGGTAACACCATTAAGTAACCTCTGTAGCATAAAATCTAAGTGTTTTCCTTTGTGCATAGAAGTGGGTTCCAATTTAGAAGTTGCTTTGGTCAGGAAAAAAACAATCACTGTGTTCTACACTTTCTGAACACTGATGAATTCTTATTGACAGAGCCAAAGGTCTATATTAGATGATTCTAGATCTAGAGCAAATGGTACCTCTAAATTTTGTATTTATTTGTATATTTCCAGTGAGTCTCACAACCAGAAAACTTAGCAATATTTTTTTGTTTAGCATATGCAGAGTAGAAAATAGCACGATTCCAGAGACAACATTGACAAAGAATAAAGTATAGGGGCTCACCCTGGACCGTGGTATTGTCTCTGTGATGCTTTGGCCAGGTCACATGAATGCTTCATTAGTATCAACTGCTCATAGAGGTTAAGAGTAAGGACTCCGGAGCCAGACTGCCCTGATTGAAAATCTCACTCTGTCATTGGCTACCATAATGTTTCAGTGCCTCAGTGTCTTGTCTGTGCAATAAGCATAATTATATTATTTGTTCATGGGCTTGCTGTGTGAGTTAGATTAGGTAAATACTGGTTTTCTCAGTTTTCTATTCCCAGTTAAGAGTGAACACCAAAATTAGTGGCTTAACACAACAGCAATCTGTGGAGGGTTCAGGTGAGCAGTCCTTCTGCTTTGAATGCATTGTCGAAGACGGCTTTGTCACAGGTCTGGAGTCAGCAGGGATTGCTAGGGCTGGCTGAGCTGAGGCTCTCTCTCTCTCCCTCCCCTCCTCTCTCTCTCTCTCTCTCTCTTTCTCTCTCTCTCTGTCTCTCTCTCTGTCTCATATATATATATATATATATATGGTCTCTTTGCATGTCTTCCTTATTGCATGGTGGTCTCGTGGTAGTTGAACTTCCTAAATATGGCATCCGTCTTTCAAGAGAGGAGAACTGCCTTGCAGGGTAAGCCTAGAACTAATGTAGCTTCGTTTCTGTTGTGCTCTTTTAACCAAAGCAAGTAACTATGCCAGCTTAAATTTCAAGGGAGGTGAAAATATATCTACCGTTTGATGATGAGTGGCACATGTATGTAAAATACTATAGGAAGGTATTGATGAAGGCCCTCTTTGGAAACTGTCTGCTGCAACATTTGAATTAATGCCTAGCTCATAGTAAACACTCTGTAGCTTATTATTTTCACTTTTTCTGTGATGATGATGATGATGCCTGGCTCATTGTAAGAACTGCATATGTTATTACTTAAACTTTTTCTGTTACTATTATTATTGTTATCATTGGCCCCTCAAACCCAGAGGTCAGTTCCAGGACTTCTAATACATACTTGAAAGCGCTGGCAGAGTGCAAGAGCCAGTTTATGTTTAGTTTTAACAAATTGTTAAATATTCAGTAATTTTTCAAGGGAATTATAAATTCTTAGGGCATGTGAGGTATTTACACCACGGAAGTTGGCAAACATTAAAAATTGGGTATTTTGTTTTTGTTTTTGTCTTTTTTCAGAGAAAGAGCTTGGTTTTACCACTGAGCGCACCCAGGAACCAGAATACTTTCCCCTTCTTCATCTCCCTGTGCTTCAGGTATTGTCTCCAGCAGTTCTGCTTCTGCTCGGTGGCTCTAGCTCTAGTTCTGTGGGAACTTTGCAGTGAAGTCACCCTTCTTCAAGGCATGCTTGAATTGTTTCCAGCTTCCGCATGAGGCTTCAACTCTCCTGTTCTCTCCATCTTTCCAAATGCAGGAAGCTTTCTGGGTGGCCTCACAACCTCCCATGTAGCTGTTTTGCTCTTCAATCACCAATATAGTCAGTCCTTTCTATTAATTCTCCTCTTCCTTAGATACCTGAAGTGGCTTCTGGGTTTTAGTTGAACTAGTATTACCATTTCACATATCTTTTACCGTTCAGTACCCACATACACACACAGTGACAGCGCTTTTTATTGAGTTATAGGTTACATTCTGAATGCCTGAGGTGTAAGGAAATATTCTCCTAATAATTGCATTCATGTTTTCAGGTCATCATGTAAGGGGCATTTTTAAGCTACCCCTTGTACTAGACTGTTTATCGCAGCTCAATTTATAATCACTAAATGTCCCTCAACACAGGAATGGATTGGCAAGCTGTGGTATATGTATACCACGGAATACTATTCAGCCATTAAAAAATGGAGATTTTGCAGCATTTGTATTAACCTGGATGGAGGTGGAGTACATTATTCTTAGTGAAGCATCACAGGAATGGAGGGAGAAGCATGAATCCTATGTATTCAACTTTCATATGAGGACAATTAATGACATGGTGAGGCATGGGAGGAGAGAGCAGACAGAGAAGGAGGGAGGGTGAGGGAAAGGAAAAGAAAAAAAAAGAAAAGAAAAGAAAATAGTGACTGATTCTCACCTAAATTGGGTTTAACTTTGACCAAAGGACATTACTCAAACATTAATTTTTAATTCAACTTGTTAATATGTTGTTTAGGATAGTGCATTCTCATTTACAAGTGAAATATGTTTGTCATTCCCCTTTATAATGATATACTTTTTCTAATTTTAATATCAGGTGCATCCAGATGAAGTAGAATGATTTTGAAGTATTTCTTCTTTTTCTATTGTCTATAAGATTTGGCATGATTTTTTTTTAATTATATTTTATTTTTATTTATAAATATTAGTTGTCCATTTTTAGAGACTTTGGGAAAAAAATAAGAAGAAGTTAACTGATGACTCCATACTGAACCTCAGAGTCAAAGCATTCTCCTATCTGACAATGTGAATGTTACTTTTTCCATGATTATTATTATTATTATGCTCAATAAAAAAGAAAGTTTTGAGATACACACAAATCAAGAAACATAAAATCTACACTAATAAGCCAAGCAGGTTGAAACTTGCATGGGTGAATCGGAAAGGATGCTCTCAACAGTATTTCTTAGAAGTGAAATAATGTACTGTTGCACCGTATAAAGCTTTTGTGGTGACTCATGTACCATACCTAGTTCATTGCATCTTACACTATGTAACACAGATATTATGACTTCCACTTATTCAGTAAGTTTTATTTATGTTCCAGGAAAATTATCAGTTATATGACAGACAGATGGATAAAACAATATCCATTCCATCTTCATCAGTTTTTTAATTTTTATTGGTTTTGGTTATCTTTTAATATTCTTGTATTTAATAGCATATACTGTAATTGCAGTTTTTTTTTCTGTTTTTGTTCAGTGTATTTTTTACATGTCCTAATATACTATGTGGAATTGAAGTAACTCTTTATCATTCTTTAAATCTCAGGATAAAGTACATTTCCTCTGTAAGGAGTTACTGACTTCCACTTAAGAAAAACTAAAGAATAATTGAAAAATGTTCACTATGTTTTGGTATTACACTTAGTATTACGATTAAAATTATTAAAATGATTAATGATTAATCAATTAGTCAATGATTTATTTAATGAATAATGATTAAAATTATTTTCTTAAAGATCTCATGCTGTAATTAAGTGAATGTTCCTGGAGAACATGTGGAGTTCAAATATACAAATGGGGTTCATGTTAATAGATGAAGGCATAAGTGAGTGAATAATGGACTTACAAACTTGTCTGATCATAGAATCAGGAACTTCTCTGACTCCTGATAAAGTTTAGATCTGTAGTAAAACATAAACAACAGAGTTGCAAATAGTAGTGCCCCTACCTGTCTAAACGCAGATTGACAGGCATGTTGTGACAGCATTATTGAGTCTTGTTGAAATTGGAGGGCCTAGGGCAAAGTACATTGGCAAAATGCCTAATCTTCCACAGATGGGTTTAGTTACAAATCTTTACCTCTTTTAATTTAACCCTTCCCCTGCGTGTTAACCAAAGTATTTTAGAATTGCCTCTGGAGATAAATATGTATTTAGTCATTGTAGCCATTCATTTGCCAAATATTAAGTACCTAATCTATGAAATACCTTTTTAATACTTGGAATAAGCAGGTAGATAAAGGCCAGTTACACCTTCCATGAGTTCAGAGTCTGTTGATAAGCGCTAAGCAGAAGGCATTTCTGCACAACTTTGTGACGAGCCAAAATGTCTATGCTTGGGTTGGGAAAAAAATTTTTCTTATAGATGTTTATGATCAATATAAATTATAAAAAGAATTATGGTATCCTATGTTGTAGTAATAGCCAACAACAACTGAAAGAAAAGCATGCATGTCTGCTTTAGTTATTTCGTGCTCCTATGTCAAAATACCAAAGGCTTGGTAATTTATAAAGAATAGAAATTTATTTCTCAGAGTTTTAAAGGCGAGGAAGTCTAAAATGAATTTATCTGCCAAAATCTGGTGGGACTATATCATTATATGGTGAGAGGTATAATGGCAAAGGAGTGTTGTATGTGGCCCCAGGATAGAAGAGAGTGAGCTTACTCTCTTACTCACCTTCTATTTTTTTTTATTAAATAATAAACACATTGATCATGTATACATTAATGCTTGTATGGGGTACAATGTGCTGATTTCATATAGAATTAGGAGCATTTATATCACAGTGGTTAATATAAACTTCATCTCATTTACTTAATTATCGTGTTAAGACATTTATACCCTATAGTTAATAAATCTGACAAGTACCTATGCATTATGCACCATTGGTGTGATCCCACTATGTTATAAGGACACTAATGCCTTCATTAGGGTGGAGCCCTCAGACCTAGACACCTCCCTGTTGGAGGTGGTTAAATCTCCTCCTGATGAAGACACCTACTAATGCATGAATTTGGGTGGACACATTCAGATCACATCAATGTCCTACATCATGTTCATGGTCTTATGAGATGCATGCCTGTGTTTTTTAGCAACCAAATGGATATTTTGAAGTTAAAAAAAAAAGATAGTGTGATACAATAATAAAGAGGGAAAAGTAGATGATCATGTAGATAGAAATTTACCAAAAAGACAGAACTCAGGATTAACTTGGGTAGACTAAGTGGAGTAAATGCCAAATTTCTACTTTTCCTGATTTAGAGACAAAAGGTCTTCTGGAATACTTAGTAGTGCACAAACTGTGGGATGACTAAACTAGCTTTCTCTGTCCATTAGATAATGTTGCACAAAAAACATTCACAACAATTGGGGGCATTTAATGATAAACATTTATTTAGCCAAAGCAAATCACATGCTCAGGCTCTGAGTTGGAAACAAGGGATTTTGCAATTTTATATGACAAAAGACAGAGATACAGAAGGGTTTTGAAGGGCCATTAGTGCAGTAAGTCTATTACACTCCTCCCATAGATTTTCATTTGAGGAACCTGTTGACAGTTAAAATATTTTGATTCAAATAAGACCAGTGGTAAGAGCTAATGTCTTCCCCAAAGATGTATGTCTTCTCTGATTGTTGAGTAGAAGTTCATTTAATTTCTACTCAACAATTAATAGCACATTATGAACCAGTTATTGCATTAACAAGTCGGCATCCAATGATGAATAAGATATGGTTTTATGCCTAATGGAATCAACCTGACAAATTTCCACATTTTTACATTCACACACAATTTTTTATGTACTCAATCCAGTCTTGAAGAGTGAACATGAGTTCAGAAAACTTGTCAAACAGCTTCTAAGAAAACATGCCTTTATATTTTTCAGTGATTAGTGATGATTGGAATAGAAATCTATCTTGCGTTCACTATTTATGAGAAGTATGGTAAATATGGCAGAGTCCTATGGGACAATTTTTGTGGTCTCATTCTCTTGTGAATAATCAATAACTTCTGGCCCTCGGAGATATAACTTAGTATGATAATGTCTGGACTTCATTTTAGTACATTTTGAGAAGTTCCATGACATCACATGCTTCAATCATTTCAAGTACAGTGTATTAAATACAGGGGCTGCACTTAATACTTTACCAGTACTGCTGAGAGTGAATTTATACTGCTTGCTATCACCTAGACTTTTGGAGGATTCACATCCTCATCACCAGAAAATATGCTGGGTGAAAATAAACAATAATGGATAAACAGACTTTTGGCTAACCCCTTCTATCATGCCTATACTGCTTTGAGTTAATCCTACCTTAAATCGATATTGCGTGGTTCTACAAGAACTTGAAACATAAAAAATGAATAAAAGCACCATACTGATTTACATGGACTTCTTTTTGTTCCACTCATGACATTCATGACAGTGGATATGTTTCAGAATATTGCTTATAGCTTTGACAGCTCTTGAGTTAAGGAGAACAGAGCATTATGGGGCTACTTTAAAAAACAGCATTTTATATTTCTTTGGAGAAAAAATGCATAGACTTTTTAAAAAGCCTATTTTGGCATGTGTTAATGGCTGCACATCTGGGAATGTCAATACCAGCTTTACTAGGATTTCTTTCTATTCCTGTTCTGCCACATGGAAATGCGAGATCTGAAATATTATTTCATTAGCCTGCATGTTTTTTTAGTTCTGTGTTCTGAATAAGCAGTTGCTTAGCCTGTAAGAATAAGCATATCTTTTCCATAGGGGAAAAGTCTTTAGGAATTTGGTATACTGGAAATAAGCAGTGAAATATCCTTTCACAAGACAATGGTAGTCCTAGAAATGGGAAATCCTTCAAAGTGTACATGGACTTTGCACTTTTACTAATGGGAGTTTACATAGCAGAAATAGAGTGACTTTCACACCAGATAGAGACCACAATTTTATCCCCTTGGCAGCTCGATTTCATTTAATATTCCAAACCAAGTTTCAATTATGAGGGTTAATGAAGGAGAAAGATAATGAATATAGGAAGAACACAAAGAGGATTTTAAATTTCGCATATGTCAAAAACTTTACATCAGACATTGGTTTAAATATGCAGTGTTGCAAAATGGATTCTGATTTGATAAATATATTAGTTCTTTTTCTGTTCCATTCTGATGCCATGATTATTTCAAATAAGAGCAAATATTTACTATTTTAAAAAATTTTTATACTATCAGATACATTTATAAATGTTATATATATATTTACTTAGTAATTCCTCCAAACAACCAAGTGAATTAGGTATTTGCC
Source organism: Arctocebus calabarensis (assembly GCA_963573935.1). Taxonomy (NCBI): domain Eukaryota; kingdom Metazoa; phylum Chordata; class Mammalia; order Primates; family Lorisidae; genus Arctocebus; species Arctocebus calabarensis. The sequence goes on from CAUYON010132461.1 coordinate 26,750, forward strand.
TGTATCCCTTCAACAGTGAGGAAATATGGTATAAAAACACTAAAAGTTTCACTGTTACTGTGGGGTAGATGCAGCACTCAAAGTCAGACACTTTGGATTAGAATGGATTTAATCACTCTCCAATACTTTCTCTTTAACAGAGTTTTCCAATGGGGTATTCTCATCATCACCTGAGGCTCTGAACAGAAAACATATGATTCCCTGAGGCATCACCCCAATTTGAGTCTCTGGATATAAGGTAGGAGAATTAGCTGTACATTTTTGAGAGGTCCCTCTGAACCTCCGTAAGTCGGATTGTACTCTATAAGGTGAGGATTCATTGAGGTCAAGGGTGCATGCCTACCGATAGTCAATGTCTGCCTTCTAGGCCATATTTGGTATTCAGTCCCTCTTCCCAGGTCTTCCCTCTTATCAAGAGGCATCTTGTGTCACCACTATGCATACCTCTGTATGTAGGAGGTACAACGAAAGGGTGGTACTTTCAGAGTGTGTGGATAGAACTTAGATGCACAATATGGGGTATCCACATATGTCTAAGTCATCTTGGGCATCTACACATGCCTTAGTCTGCTTGGTCTGCCTTAACAAAATATATAAGACATTGGGTAGATTAAAAACCTGAAATATTTTCTCATAATTCTGGAGATTGAAAGTCCAAGATCAAGGTCTGGATGACTGGGTTTCTGTTGCGACCACTTTACCCGGCTTGCAGACAACTGCTTTCTCACTGTGTCCTCATGCAGCCTTTCTTTGGTGCTTGCTCAGGGACAGGGAGAGAATGAGCTTTCTGATGTCTTTTCTTATAAAGATACTAATCCTATTAGATCAGGGTTCTACCCTTATGACCTCATTTAACATTAATTCCTTGCTCCAGATACTGCCTCACTAGGTGATAGGGCTTCAGCATATGAATTTTGGGGATGGCACAAACATCGAGTCCATAACATCATACACACGCATGGGGCCCTTGGCAGTTAGAGATGGAGGTATGGTGGTGAGAATAAGCCAGAAATCTGGGGAGTGTGGTAGGATCTGGTTCAACAAGCACCTTCATATTTGGATGTGGAACTCCTAGGAGTCCAATCATTCTAAGTTTGAATCAATTCTTTGAGTTTGTAAGAAGTTAAGAAAAACATATTTGATTTATCAGCTTGTTAGCTTGATTTGTAACTTAATTATTGAGGCCTAAAGCCTATTTGGGCCTCCTCGTATGTGTTAAAAGTGCACTTGTTAATGTTTAACTCCATCATTGAGCACTCTTAGTATGATATTGTACCTGTCTATACCTTATCACTTGAATGATTAGGAGAATTAACTAACTCTGTCTAACTCACAGTATTTGGTATACTTACCAAAATTTGAATTAAAAGCCTTTTTAAAAAATTACATAAAATTGTCTGTAGAGAGACTTCATATGAGAAATCTTACCATGATAAATGTTCCTTGTAATGAATATGACAATGTTTGAAAAAATAAAACAACAACTAAAAGAAAAAACAGCAAAAATCTAAGTGCAGCTGCCTCGTTCTGATCTTCCTAGATGATCTGAGACTGGTCTGTGTATTATTAGAACCATAGAGAATTGTGGTACATTTTTGTTCAGTTTTCTAGTTAATTCCAACTGGTCAAATGGACCCTCATTGAATTCTCTGAAGGCTGCATTTATTTTTCTCCATCTCTCTTTATAATGGTCTATTGCCCCTTTAGTAGGCCTTCTTCCTTCCAATAGAATGTTCATATGTCCTTTTTCATTTCTTTCTTTCCTGCCCACCATGTTTAAATCCATTTAGACAGGGCAAAAGAGAAAGAGAGAGAACAGACTTCTGAAATTTTCCTGCTATTTATATTGTTAAAGTTGATGATGTTCAGTCATATTGTATTATAATTAATATTCATTTTAATTTTTTTTTTGCTTTCTAACGTGCATAACTATTATTTTAGTAGGTTTATTTTTCTTTGCTTTGACTGTCAAAAAGTTTATCCCTCACACTACACACAAGTTAACCCACATAGTTGTCACATATATAGACTGAAATTATTCTTGATTGATATTTTGCCGTTTTTTTCTGTAAACTTCATTGCAGACAGAGGTGAAGTATTAATAAATTCAATCAATATAGTGTTAAAATTTTCAAACTTTATAACCTTCCATTATAATTGTTTAAGGTAGCAATAAGTAAGGCAAAGGATTTTGTTCAGAAAGAAGAGCCTTGAAATAGCAGCCATTATTCTTCATTATGTAAGACTTGAAAGTGTATCTTAGAGTGAGTAAAAATACATCAGAGTGGCTCAGTGCCTGTAGCTCAGCAGCTGGGGCACCAGCCACATAGATTGGGATTGGCAGTTTGAACTCAGCCCAGGCCTGCCAAACCACAATGAAAACTAGAACCAAAAAGTAGCTGGGCATTGTAGTGGGTGCCTGTAGTCCCAGCTACTCGGAAGGCTGAGGCAAGAGAATCGCTTAAGCCCAAGAGTTTGAGGTTGGTGTGAGCTGAGGCGCCATGACACTACCCAGGGTGACACAGTGAGACTCTGTCTCAAAACAAAACCAAAAAACGAACAGCAACAACAAAAATGCATCAGAGGAAAGGTATATTAGTCTGGCCCCTTCAAAACTCTGAAACTTGCAGTTGAGGTTTTGACAAAGCAACTTTTTATGAAGGTGTGGCCAGGTTTAGGGGAATAAGGAATAGTGCAAGGACTTCAGGGCTGGAAACAACAAGAGCTATTATCAGACCTGGGTTTGAAGGGTTCAGGGAAAACAATTACCAGAATTTGGAGAAGGTATTTAGGGAGCTAGATCTCCCAGGAGCTACATCTTTTGACGGAGGGATGCCATCGACTCCCTTGTGACCTAGCAAGGCAAATACCCTGATCTCTCTGTCTTCCCCAACCTGCAATCTCCTGCGTTGTTCAAATTGGGTTGGAATCTAGAGGGCTCGGTGTCTGTTGATGCATTCTCCTATGTTAAGATCAGGGCAGAAAAAGGTAGAGAGGGATCTTGAGAAGAAAACTAAAGATGTCCAATAAAGGTGGAGGGCCGTTCTTTCTGTTCTTTCTCCACAGCACCATGGTCTTTTTGATTTGTGTTTGGAGATTAAATGTAAGCCAAGAACTGTGGCTCTTAGAATCCAGTCATAATGAAAATCCTTTGATCTGAGAACCTCACCCTTTTTGCAGTGGCTATGCATTTTCTTTGGCTGCTTAGCATCCATGTTTTTATTCCATCAGAAACTCAATTTCCTTTATTCAAATTATATTTTGCCTGTTGGGTACATTACATCTTGTGGCTTCACAATGATGTAATGGTGTTCTAACGTTACAACATTTTTGGTGTTTCTTGATCATAGAAGAGATATCTGCCATGAATTAGAGTAAAAACATTTTTTTTCTTTCTAAAACATAAAATTTTAACAGAGAGAAAGGGCTACTGAAAATATTTAGAGATATGTCCTCTCCAAATAGTATCATATTCAGCAGCCTTATCCTAATTTGATGCTCCTTTCAACTCATGGGCTCCTAAGCCACCTCCTGCAGATTTCCAAGCCTTGTTCCTTAGCCTTCCCGATTACTTTTCAAAAAATTTAAATTTGCTGATGTTAGTCAAAGTTCATTTCTGTTGCTTGCAAACCAAAGATCTTAAGTTGTATAATACTCTCAGTCTTCTTTGGTACTATTTCCTTTATTCTCTCCCTTCGTTTGTCTTTAATGTTTAAGTTGCCTCTCTCTGTGCCTTTTTCAACTTCTGGGAACCCCACAAGAACATGGTATGGTCTCTATGTTACTTATTTTCAATTTTGTTCTCAATCAACCACGTGTAGCTACATAAGAGTCAGATATATTGAACAGCCCTGCCATTATTTATAAAGTTGATTTATCAAGTACAGAGTGAAATAATTAAAACTCTGTATGTATGTATTGTGTATTGCTTAGTAACTAAAAGTTTGCCTCATCATTTTTTTTGTTTTGTTTTGTAGATATTTGGATAACCAAACTGTTAAATATGGAAATTCGTTCCATAGAATAATGAACATTGGCATTCTTTATCGTCACAGCACATATTTATTGAACGCATATTACTATGTGCTAGATATTCTGCTAAACACTTCACATATGCTATTTGATTAATCCTTTTAATATCTTAGGAGTTAAGCACAATTATTACCCTATGTTATAAATATGAAAGTAGAGATTCGTAAGTTTAAGCAACTTTACCAAGAACATACAACTATTCACAGTCTAAACTATGCCATACGTAATATTCTTTTTCATGTACACTCACATTTTTTATGTACATATATGTATTTTGAAATCAAGATCTTTATTATTATGTGCGGACTAACGGTAAACATCCCCTTTACTCTCTAAAAATTCAGCGAAAATCACCTGAAGAAAAAAGACAGATTAATAGGATGAAGGCTTACAGGAGTCATACAAAACATGACTACTAAAAGTGCCAGGTGGTTATGTTAATAGGTGTTAACATACAGCTAGAAGGAATACTTTCTAGTGTTTGATAGCATATGGGGTGACTATAGTTAATAATAATGTTTTGAATTTTACAGCATAGCTAGAGAAGAGTTGAAATGGTCCAACACAAAGAAATGAATGTTTGTAGTAATGGAGACCTTAAATCTCCTAGTTGATTATTATGCCTCATACACGTGTACTGGGGATGTCACAGGTACCCCATAAATATGTACAATCACTATGTAGCAATAAAAAATAGTAAAAAAGTGAGTATTTTGGAAATGAACCTTGTCATTGAATTTTAGGTAGAGATATTTACCTCTAAGGAATCTAGACCTGAGGTCAACTCCTCTTTGTTAAAAGAGAGATTAGTAAGTGTTGGAGAGCTGTTAAATGGCAGAGGTCTTGGAACCCATTGATGTCTACTTTTTATATTGGTCAAGAAATTAAAAAAGTAAAAACTGGAAAGGGATAATTCTCTCAGCAAGCAAGTCAATGGTATTTGATGTCATGTTTAGAGACCTCCTGCAATCACCTGGGTGCCCTGGCATCTTAACCATTCCTTCCTGATTTGATACTATTCCCACTTTGTGGAACTGTGTGCTGATGGCATGTAGGAATTACTAGTGTTGACAATGAATTATGGCAGTTTTCTTTAGAAAAAAGAGACTTTTCTGTTTTAATTTTAGGTTCTTCTCTTAGAACTGAGGCAAATTCCCTGTGTCCCAGGTCTAGGGTTCAAGCGAGTTAAGAACCTAATAATGGTGATGACAATATTAAAAATAGTCAACTCCAGCTGTTGAGCTCCTACTATAAGTCAAGGCAGTGTTAAATTATTTATGAACATTCTTGTTTAATCATCACAACCATCTCAGGAGATCAGTTTCATTCCCATTTTACAGTGAGAGTGAAACTCAGTGTCAGAGCATGAAATAACCTGCTTACGGTTACAGTCTTTCCTCTGGTCTGTACTCTGTGTTTGAACCACACTTGCATTCTAGACTGACTAAGGGAAGAATTTATATCCCTCATAAGACACTTTAGAATGACTTTTCATGGAGAAAAATTTTTCCACAGCTGTTTTAAGAGTCTCACTGCTTGGAGATTTAAGTTTCTCAAAAAGTTTCATTTTTCTTTTAAACTTTCTGCTGGTAAATGGTTTGGCTATTTCCTACTTTACGTCTTTCTAACTTTCCTCTGTTTTGTCAGTCTTATTATATAAATGTGTTCAAATACAGAGGTTTGCATTTATTTTCCAAATTTGCTGCCAGCTGATTTCAAAAAAGTGTCTCGTTTCATATGGAGCTGGTTCCTTTTGCAAAATGAAAATCCACCAGATGCACAGTTATTCTATCTGCAGTTTGTCTCATAAAAAAGCCCCATTAATGTTTATTTGTATTTTTCAGCATTTCCTCCAACTTTTCATCTCTATGACTGTTGGAATGCTCTATTAATTGCTAGATTAGCCCTGTTGTTCAGTCATTACCAGGTCTGGGGTGACTTTATTTATCTCCATCCAAACGCATCTGCTTCCTTCCCACTGTCTGGCTTTCGCCCTCTTTGCTCAACATTTCCCTCTCCCAGTGTAAAGTTCTTTTGTGACTTGCCCTAGGAGGGTAAGAGTCCACTTGCTAAAGTGTGGCACAGAAAACAGCATTTTGCTATCCACCTTTCTCACTGGGTGGTAGATCACTTGTAATTTTTGTAATCTATTCCATGGCTGAAAATTAATTTCATCTTGCAGAACACACCCTGACAACATGATTTCTTCTTCCCTTTGAAGTGTTTAGGATTCCTCTCCTCTATCCCCTCAAATTTTGCAGTAAGCTGTCGATCTTGAAGAGTTCTAAAGGTATCTTCTGCGTTTTGGGAGATTTCTGGGAACACCACTATATAGAAAGTTTTGTCTACATAACATCAATCAGGCCCAGGACTCCAAAACGCATCTTTTCAAAGGAAAGAGGAACGTGGCAACACTCCCACATCCAGTCAGGTAAAGGGCCACACTAGGTTGTGATAAAAGCAAACAAAAAGTCACAGTGCTGTTGATATATGAGCCTGTCTGTGATAGCTTGCTCTGGCTTTTTTGATTGGAGGGTACTTTGCACACTACTAATAGCATTTCAACACTGGTGTGTTGTTTAAACAGCATCATCTTTCTAGCTAGAATATAAATGCATGCTGAGAATTTTCATATATTTTACACAGCCAGCCACTTTGTGTAGTATTTCATGATAACAGAAAGGTGGTTGGCAAATAGGGAGTTATCTAAATTGTTCAAGTAGCTCTCCTGTTTGAGATAAACCCTTGTTCAGCAACTTGTTTTCGATTTGTAAAAGCAAGCCAGATAAGCCTCTTTTGCAGGGGTTATCTCAGCTTTTTCAGAGGACTCCAGACTAATCGTGCACCAAGGCGCAGTCTTCGGCAGAGTCTTATAGAACAACAATTTTTTTGCCTTGTAAATCAGGCATGAAAATTTAGACAAATATGTCTTGAAAACTCCAGATTAAAATACGAAAAGATACAATACTAGTTTGTCAAACTAGATAAGATATGAGAATGAAGCCTTAAGGGATCATGTTTCAGAAGATTGATGAAGAAGATTCTCAAGGGTAATGAGCCAAAAATTCAAGAGCTTCTTTGAGAGACACAGGGAGAATTCTGTTTTGTTGCTTCCTTACACAAGCAACTTTGCCTAGACTTAAGAAGTATTATGCCTTACAGTAAACCCGCTTTTAGAATAAGAAAGGAAGTTGATCTTACACTCTTACACATTGCACCCCCTTGCTTCCTGTAATGCTTTCTGTACACCCACTTAGAAATTTGATTACACGTTTTGGTGACTTATTCGTACATTTCTTATGATTCTTGTCTTTCCAAGGACAATGAACATTTATGGAGTGACTCATCATGGTGAATACTGTTCTCATCATTCTTGCACACTATATCTCATTTGGTACTTACAACAAATTAACAAAAAATGTGTCATTATCTCCATGTTTTAGACTTGGAAAGAAAACAGATTGTGTAATTTAGGTGGAGAAGGCTAACTGTGAATCACGTTTATCTGCCTCCAAGGTCTTTCTTCCACATTCTGCTTTTCTAATGATAACTGTAAATTCTTTGGAAACACAGAGGGTTTGCAATTGAATTGAAATTATTGTTCTTGGAAAGAAATTTCACTAAGTCAACTTTTTCTGGCATGAGAGAGGTAAAGTAAATGGATAGGTCACCAATATTTACAATACATTCTTTAGATACATTCTCTCATTTGATCATCAGTATAATCCCATGAGTATGAGTTATTTTTACGAGCAATGAGAGATGAAAATATGGAGACTTAGTGAAGCTAAGATTGACCAAGTGCACACAGCTCATCAGACCAAATACAAATTCAAAGTTTGATCCACTTTACTCACATAGCTATGAGTTAATCAGTGAGCTTTTAACCCCTCGGTCAAAGGCCCTCCATGGACATGATAGATCTTCTTGCAAAAACCCTTCACAAACTTTATCATAAAATGTCTCATGCATATCAAAAAGCTCAGGAAATATTGTAAATATTCATGGAAGAAGCAAAATTTTGATTTTTTATTTGCTTTTTAAAAAATTTTAATAGATGTAGGCTGTGCAAGTAATTTTGTATTACTTGTTTATTTACTATCATAAATGAATTACATAGTGGTGAAATAATAGTTTTTAGTGTACCCATCACCTGTATTGTGTACATTTTATCCAATAGGTCATTTTTAGTTTGAATTTATTTAAAATAAAATATGACAACTACTATTTCAAACTCACTGGCTTACTCTTCTCTTATTTCATTCACCTTCCTCATGTAAGGAAGATAGGTGAACTGATCTTGAAATGGCTGTTTTAATTCAATATACAGTAGACTCTCACTCTCCTTGGGGGTTTGGTTCTAGACCCCCCCTACAAACAATGCTCAAGCCTCTGATATACAATGGTATATTTGCTTATAACCTGCATATATCTTCCAGTACAGTGTAAGTCAACTCCAGATTATTTATAATATCTAGTACAATGTAAACGCCATGTATATAGCTTTTATACTGTATTGTCTAGGGAATAATAAGAAAAAATTCCTGGGTGTGTTCAGTCCAGACACAACCACTCATTTTTTTTCCTGAATATTTTCATCTGTGACTGGTTGAATCATAGATGCAGAACACATGGATGTGAAAGACCATCTGTACTGAAGTCTCCATTCACATTCATATACTTGAATTGCACAGGTGTTAATAAGTGCTATATTACACTATTAATTTATGTGCTTGTAAACTTTAATAAATGATTATTCAATGCTTTATTATGAAATTTTTCAAGATCATATTTTGTGATGTATCTGTGTTAATATAATGCACATAGCAATAGTTCATTGTTTAAATTACTGAACTGTAACCCATTATATTATACAATTTACTCACACTTTTATCAATGTTCATTTTTCATATTTTAGTAACATTTTTTAATTCCTGTTATGGCTGTTGAATAGAATTGCTATTTTTTTTAAAAGGTTGCTCATATCCCTGAACCCTTCTGAAGTCCCTTAATTAGTTCTAAAATTGTCCGCTAGCTTGGTGCCTATAGCACAGTGGTTATGACGCTTGCCACATACACTGAGGTTGGTGGGTTCGAACCTGGCCCAGGCCTGCTAAACGAAAATGACTACTGTAAGGACAACAACAAAAAAATAGCCAGGCATTGTAGCAGGCACCTATAGTCCCAGCTACTTGGGAGACTGAGGTAAGAGAATTGCTTAAACCTAAGAGTTTGAGTTTGCTGTGAGCTGTGAGGCCACAGCACTCTACCGAGGGCAACATAAAAACCTTTTCCTCTGGATTTTCTAAGATTTTCAGTGACCACAATTATCTTGCCTACATGTGAAACAAGTCTTTGTATTTTCTTTTCTAATTACTGTCACTTTCCTCTTCTTGCTACTACCTGCAGCACAATGTTAAATACTGACATCAACAGGGTCACCATAAAGCTGTGCTCTACTGTAAAAGACATGCTTCTGAAATTTCATCTTTAGATTAAATGTTCGCTGCAGGTTTTTGACAGAATTTTTAATCAGGTTAGAGAAAGTTTATTTTCATTCTTTGCTTATTACTACTTAGTTTGTTTTAACACACAATTGAGTGTTGACTTTTACCTAAAGCATTTTCAGAATCGTTTGAACTTTGATTACTCCTCAATTTCCATTGCCAATTCCCTCTGGAGGCTTCAACATGTAAGTGACCCAAGGGCCCTTGGTACAGCCTTCCAATCTGCGTTAGTGACTTACAACTCACACTCTGTGTGTATCAGTGGGGGGATGCCCACATTCCATCTTAAGAAACTGAACCAATTATTCTAGACAGGATCTAGGCTTTGCTGTTTTTGAAAGCTTTTTGGCTGTTTTTATACAGAATTGAGAGATCATAAAGAGACTTTTAAAATGATTGTGGTGGAGAAAGAGAGAGAGAGAGTCATCAAGGGAGAAGGGTGTATTCCCAGAAACAGATTTTTTTTTGTTGTATATATTATTTACTCTCAGAAGGTTTCCTTCTCTCCAGTGGCAACTTCTTTTTATGACTATGTCTTATATAATGCCGTGTGGGACCTTCAAATTAATACACTGTGAATAAGAGGCTCTTAAATTGCTTTAACATGGAAACTTAATTTTCTCAATTTTATTCCAAGCATTTTCTGCAGATAAAATAAATATTGTATCTTCTGGGAGAAAGTAATTTCCCGAGAGCCAGACTCTAAGACGAAAGGGTTATTAGGATCTGTGGAGACGACAAAAACAAAAAGGGTTATGTGGGGGTGGACGGGGATAAGACAAAAAAGAACAGTAAAATTGTAGATGCCTCTGTGGACCACAGTAAACGGGAGTGCAAAGAATTTTAAAGGTTACATAGCTGCTTCAAATATAGTCAAAACTAGCAGCCGAGAGAATTGCTTGCAGCTCCCTTGAAATGCGGGATCTCAGAGTCTGAATTCAGACCTACTGCGTCAGTGTTGGAGTTTTGACAAGATCCCTGAAGGGCTATAGGCACGTTAAAATTTGAGAAACACTAGTCAAATGAAGCAGCAGCTCTTCACCTTGGAGGTGGAAGAATTTTAAAAATGAAATTCTTGGGCCTTCTCCAGAGACTCTGACTCAATTGGCTTAGGGTGAGTTATACCAGAATCACCCGGGGAAGAATTAGTGCCAATTGACGGAGAGCAAAGTGGGAGTTAGGGAGTTAGGCATCCCCACTGATCAGAGGGGGAGTGGTGATATCCAAGAAGGTAGTGAGGAAACTGAAGGAAACTCTAGGAATGTTACAGAATGGGAGAAAACCTTAGTTGCGAATAATCCTTCCTGCTGTTTCACTCTTTTGTTGCACAAAAGATACACATGCAGAATAAAAGAAAGGAAGCAATAATTGAAACAGGAAAATTGTCAGCAAGCAATCACTGAGACTGAAATTATCAACACAGTAGTTCAAGAACACGTAGATAAATTCATGAATAATTGAGTCACCGTTATGTTTAATATTTTTTGACCTGGATCTGAGTCTGTTTCCATGAACTATGTCCTTACTGAGCACCATCTGAATGCCAGTCACTCTTCTATCTGTTAACAAAAAGACAAAAAAAGACAAAAAAATCTCATCCTCTTAGAACTTCTATTTTAAAAAGAAGCTTGCACTCCGTTGCTAGGTCCCATACTCTTAATGATATAGCAATAAGAGCATGCCAAAGAGGGAAGTTTTAACTGGGGCTTATGTTATAAGTGTTGTTCCAGATCATCAAACTTAAGCCTTAGTTGCAGCTGTGAATACTGTATCCGATGTTTCTTAAGTCTTATGTTAGATTCTCCTTCTACTTAAGCTATAACTAAAAGAGTGTTTTGAACCCATTTAATCATGGCATCATCATTTTTTCCATAAATGATTCTAGAATGATTCTTAGAAATAATTTTCATTTTTCCAAAGCCTAAGGTTTATCAGAAATAAAATCACACTTTCATGTATTTGATTCAGACTTTTGATCACTGTATTTTGTTTAATGCATGCAGTCTCCGTAGCTATTTAGTCCAGAATTTCAAATTCATTAACATTTAAAAACACATAAATCAACATGAAAAATGGCAATATCTATAAGTTTTTGAAAGAAGCATGTAACCTAGACTTGCAATTGTGAATCTGTGCTAGCTAGTCAGAAGTGTTATGCAAGCTTTTTCTTATATTTAGCCCTCAAATCTTATATAATTGTAATTTTAGGTTTTGAAATTAAGTCATTCTCAAAATACATATATGTATGTGTGTGTATTTATATAAAATCCTCTGGTTTAGTTTTTTACTATTTAGTCATATGCTTCATAGTGGCAAAATTTACTATATTTAACTACTGGCTTATTTCATCATTAAAATGTGCATCTTTGCTACACTAATACGTTTTAATTATTGTTTTGAAATCCAGTATGTATTTAAAATGTTTTTTAAAATACACTAAATAATTTCAGACCTTTTACAGCTTCTTTCCAGTTTTACAAATAGAATTATCTTTTATTCAGTAGAATATTGTAATATAATCTTACTTATGTGTTTGCATAAGATGAATAATCTTTCACATTTCTTTTTTAGATTATATTGTCCATTTCTCCACAATAAAATACAAGTATGCAATTATGCTCTGCAGACTCAAATCTTCTTATTTCTCTGCTGTGCATCATTTCAAAAACGGCTTCTGCTAGCTATCCAGACTTTTGTTTGTTTCTTTCTAATACATTTCATTATAATGCCATGCTGCTTTTTTCGCAGGCATTCTTTCCACTCAGAACGACACTTTTAGCCCTCATATCCTGCTTCATAATCATTTTAAACACTTGATAATCATTTTAAATCATCTCAATCATTACTGAATTTTTTTCCTTCATCTACTCTCATTGTCTTTCTGATAAATTCCACTTCTAGAACCATACTCTTCTTTTATTCTTGACTTACTGTATTCCCATCATAACACTTAGAAGATAGAACTAATTTATTATCTGATTTATGTGATTTTACTTTCTGTATAGATAAATTCACCTTATCCTATTTTATAAAATCTCTGGCTCTCTGGGGCTAGGCACTATGACTCATCTTTTCCTATGCTTTAATTTTGGCTTCATTCAAAAATAAATTGATTCATTGAAATACAATTAAATGAAAATATTCATATTAATTACATTAAGACCTTTCTTTTGAGTATAAAGTGATTTTGAAGAGTTTGAATAGCTATGTTGTTAGACCTGGCTGGTCACTCCCTCTGGTTCCCAGTGCCAAGAATGAGGACTGATATATTCAATCTGGCTGAAGGTGGAGTGATCATAAACACCAAGCAATTTTATACAGTTTCTCACATGAAAGAAAGAATGGGAGTAAGAAAGTTACACAAAATGAAAATACAGTTTATTACATGAAAGAAGGAATAGGAGTAAAGAAGGAAGCTATGCAAAGTGAAAATACGTTCCAGAGAGCGAGGAACTGGTAGCCTCAAGGAGTGGAGAAAGACTCCAAAGTGTGAGCACACACTGCCTTTATAAGCTCACTAGTTTGTCTTGCCTTTCTCTTGACAGCATTAATTTTCATTTTGTGCCCTGGGAACGGTGATTGACAGTTTGATGTTACCTAGTACATTTCATCACAGGTTACACAACAGGATAGTTATGTGACTGTTTCCCTTTCTAAACAGGCATCTTTCCCAAAATTCTTCATGGAAGCTCAACTCATGCTATGCTAATTAGATGGTAATGAGTTCTAGGTCATTTAAAGGTTGCAAGGGACTCCTTGCTATGAATGTTCCCACTAGGGAACAGTTCCTAGCTGCAATTTGGTTCCTAGCTACAACAGAACATGATCCTTAAGAAGTCATTTTCAAAGTTCCTATAAAATATGTTAACCCCGTGTTTTAGAGAATGCATTGGGTGAGGAGAATAGGGCAGAGAGGGAGTGGAGAGAAGTGAAAGGGGTTAGAAAGAATATCATCAAAAGTTACCTATTAGGTTTTTCTACTTGCTATATAGATCCATTAGTCCTACATTTCCCTGAAATAGTTCTAAGGACCTGATAGGGTGTATCAGGTATGTTCAATGGTTAGTCATTTTGGATGGTTTCTAGCTTCTGTTGTGTTCCAGAGGGTTATGGTGATGACTTCTAATATTGACAATGTCCAGAGCTGACTCCTGTGTTCCTGAATGTACTCCTTACCTTCTGGGACTCCACAAGGCAACACCTGCACATTTGGACTGGCCACATGCTACTTCTGAAAGGGGTTCCCTTTGTACCTGGGCTGAGCATCCTAATGGTCCAAGCCATCTTCTTAGAGAAGCATTTGTGATCACTTTGTGAATGGCTGTTCTTTTGTTTCCTGTATCACAATTATTAGGTATTCACTTTGTTCATTCCACAATGTCAGATATGGTATATTATTTGAAATAAGTGAATGAATTAGGATCTCTTAGTCATTTTATTTAGAATATCTATTATTAGGCTTTCTCCTCAGAGGTTATGAATCATTATCTGGAGTTGAATCTAGGAGACGTTTTTAAAACTCACTCTCATATGATTCTGCAGGTGATCTGTCTGGGGAACTTGGGTTAAGAAACATTACTTTAGGAACAATAAATGTGGGACTTAGCCAGATTCTACACATGAATTGGGTATATCCTTTGGGAAGAAAACAATAATAATTCAAAGGAACTCCAAAAGGTAAATGATATATGGTTTACTTAGAAGTTTATTTACATGCATCTATAACTAATTATATCATTAATATACAGATGCCAATTCTGGATCACTGAGCTATTTTCATAAGGAATTAATAACCTGGTAAGCAGCGGTAAGGTTCTGGTTCTGGACTACCTTTCTCCTCCTTGTTTTATCCTATTGCATTTCTGAGTTGCTTTTCTTCTTGGTAATAATAGGGTCTTGTGTAGTTTTATGACTTCAGTGGCTGTTGTATGTTTTCTGAAAATCATTTTGCCCAAGTTAATGCCACCTTTGTGAATATGCATCTCTATTTATCTCACTGCATATTTTGTATTTAATTTTTGAATTTAATATTTTGTTAAATTGTACTGTAATGCTGAATGTCATGGAACTGTGACTGTGTCTCATTAGGAAGATGTTTTTATACTATATTTAACAGATGTTCTATTAATTTTTCCTGAGCTGAGTTTCTCTATGGGTTACACTACCCTGAGCTTTCTGTTTGTGATTGTCTTTGCATGTTTCCGAAGTAGACATGTGTATTTTAAAGAGCCTCTGTCTCCCAAATCCTCTAAGGCAGTATTCCTCAAACCATAATGTGCCTGATTCAGAAGGTATAGGGTGGGATCTGAGTGTCAACATTTAAAACAAGTTCCCAGATGCTGCCAATCTATAGACCACCCTTTGAGTAGCCATGCTCCATTGAACCCAATTTTTGGTTTTACAGCCACAAAGTCATTAAAAGTCATTGACTGCACTGATCATATCTCATTTTAAGAAAAGCCTTCTCCTTAGATTCATGAAAAGCTCAGTAGCCTTCTGGTGGGGAAAAAGAAAATGTCTTTTGACTTCCTTATCACCTCGGCTATATAACATGAAATTGGTAATATACAATCACACTGAAAATTTTTGCTTATGACCTATTAACTCTTCTTAATTCAAGTGGATTATCTTTCAAGATTTTAATCTTTTCCTTGTTCTCTCCACCACTAAGTTTAGATTTTCATCGTTTCTCCGTTTAATTTTTGCAAAATCTCCTAAATGGTTTTCCCTTCTCTAGTTTTTTCTTCTTTGTAATTAATTTTTCATTTCTTTTTTGTATCTTCTTTCTTCTTTTTCCATTCTCCCACATGAAATAGTTTGTCCTGTGTTTAATACAGGCACATATGGAGCCTAAGCCAGTAAGAAGATGGCACATGAGGGTGACTTTCATTCGACCTCAAACTAGAACGTATTTAGTAGACCATTGCCTGGATCTTTGAGGCTGCACTGCTAGAATCACCCCTCTGACTGAGCACAGAACAAATCTGGGAATACTCCAACACTCACTCTCTGGATCCATTATTGCTTTTATAATTCGACAGCTCTGCATAAGGCCAACAAGAGAAGGCACAGCCCTATGAACTGTGGGGGATTAAGATCATGAATGCACTGTACATAGTGAGGTTTAGCTTTTTCCTCATGGCATCATGGGCAAGTGTGTGTATGTGTATGTATGTGCAAGGAATTAATGTGAGTCACATTTTCAGAAGGTTATGGAGGTTGCCAGTTTTGTGATTTGAAGCCTTCAGCACTGTGTGTGAGTTTCCACACCTTGACAGAGAGCTAGAGGTGACCAGATTTAATAGACAGGTACATAAGAGCATCCAGGGAATTCTCAAAAATATTTAAGATGATCCTCTAGAAAAAGAATGGGGTCTTACTAACCAACCTGCATCCCAAAATGTTGAGAGTTTTGGGCTCTTAAATAAATGTGATGTAATTTTCTATACAAAAACTTGTGAACTCTGGGTTCTAGGAGCTTTTTTATAATTCCCAGGATTTGTCTGTGTCTGCTGGATCATTTGTGCTATTAAACATTTCTTCAATAAATTTAAACAGTTAAATCAATTTTTCTAATGTATTGTATTCTTTTGTTTTTTCAGGTCGTCTGTGTATCAGGGGATTTGACAATTAAGAATGATGTCTTTACTTAAAAATTATGGTGAATATTTTCATTTATTTGAAAACATTAATGATCTTTATTCTAAATCTAGAAAAAATTATTTTTGAAAACTTCATAGAACTGGTTAAAATGTATTCCTTTTCAAACCGTGTTCTGCAAAGCCCTAGAATTTCATAAAACTGTGAGAGCTTCTGTTGGGGACACAGGCTGCAAGGAGAGTAAACAGAGCTCTGTCCTCTCCATCCGTTTCCTTAACCATAGTTTTTCTTAGTTTTACATATTCGACTTACAGATAGAACTTTATTTGAAAATAAAATAAATATTTTACTTATTTATTTTATCTGCTGATAAACAGATATAAACAAAGTATATAAAAAAATTAAGTTGAAATTCATTCATTGATGGGATTCTGGGGTGCATGTCTGATGTGTTAATTTTCCTGGGGCTGTTCTACAATGTTCCTCACGTTTGTTTACTACCAGTGGGATTTTACAGGATCTTCTGCGGACTACTCCCCTGTGTTGACAGAGCTTGAATGGCTTTCCCAGGAAGCTGGAGCCTGTAAAGTGTGGATGTGAGGAAGTTGTGTGCCCTCAGATCTCAGTGCAACCACTGAATTCATTTGTTTACTTCTGAAAAGAGGTGACTCCATGAAATATTAACGCGACCTTAGCTTCAGGGACAGTGGCTTCGTTCCTGCTGTGTCATCAGCACTTTGGAGTGCAAAACTTTTCAAGTGCTGGAAGGATTCATTCTTTATTGCATCCCTTCATCTCTGTTATTGTCAGTATCATTCTGCCTAGCTTTGTGTTTGTTTGACAGTGTGTCCAAGTGTCAAGTTTTTAAATGGGAATTTTGGAAATTTATTGATGTAACCTGAGTTTATTATCTGTTAATTCGTTGAAATAATTCTTGTCCTTACTTATATTTTTTACCTGAACTACTTTTTCTGATAACTACTTCCTGAATCTCATTCTTATGCTACAGTTTTCTTTGTTTTAATTTTATCGTGTCAAAATGTTAGTGGGTGTGTTTTCTTTTTAGAGCTCCAAAACATTAGCAGTAAACTGATATGAATCTCACTAATTTTTTGTTATGTTTTAAAATCTTTTTTTTTAATTATTGTGGTAAAAACTATATGAGATGGTTATAAAAATTTTAAATTAATAAGAAATTTACAAAATGTATCTTTTGACAATTCTGATATCAAATTTTGCAGTGGACATCAGTTGGATGTCCTGTTATTTAATTTTTATACTATCTACCTGGAAATAATGTCAGATCCCATGGATTAAGAGCTCAATCTGACAAAATTGTCCACTCCTTTTCAGATTTTAACCTTCCAATTGCAAGTCCTAGGTTGTGATCTGTACTTCTGACTGGCTACAAATAAGGATTCCCATGTCTCCCTCCCTGGGTAAGATTACTTTGTTAGAGTGGCTTACAGACCTCCTAGAAATAATTTGTTCACAGATTTATTATAAAGGATATTACAGAGCATTCAGATGTACAGTCAGATGGATGAGATATATAAGGCAAGGTATGAAAGAAAGGATAAGTAGCCTCCATGTCCTCTCTGGACACACCACCTTCCACGAACCTCCATTCATTCAGCTATCTGGCAACTCTCAAGCCCTGTCCTTTTGGATTTATATAGAGGCTTCATTACATCAGCGTTGTTGATGAAATCATTGGCCATCAGTGGTAAACTCAACACTCAGCCTCCTTCCCTTCCAGAGAAGTCAAGGATGAGGCTGAAAAGATCCAACCCTCTAATCACCTGGCTGGTTCCCATAGCAATCAACCTGCACTCCCCAGCTCTCCAGGAGTTCCCAGCTGTCAATCATCTCTTAAAGTACACAAATAAACTTATTGCTTAAGACATATCAAGGGTTTTAGAAGCTGTCTGCCAATATCACAAAGAATAGAGTACAGTGTTATTAACTATCAGCGTTGTAAAGCAGTGTTGTTAAGCAGACCTCTAGAATGTTTTATCTTGTATGGCTGAAACTTTATACCACGGAATAGCAAATTCCCATTTCCCCTTCCTCCCAGCCCCTGCAACCACCTTTCTCCTTTATGCTTCTATGCCTTTTACTACTCTATATATCTCATTTAAGTGGAATTGTGAAGTATTGGTCTTTCTGCGACTATTTCACTTAGCATAATGCTTTTAAGGTTCATCCATGTTGTAGCATGTGATAGAATTTTCTTCTTTTTATGGCTAAAAATTACTCCATTTTATCCATTATATATACCACATTTTCATTTTTTACTCATCCATGGATGGACATTTAAATTGTATCTACTTTATGGTTATCTTGAATCATGAGACAGTAAACGTAGGAGAGCAAATGTCCCTTTGAGATACTGATGTGAATATTTTGGGGTCATGACCCAGAAGGGGACTGCTTAATCATGTGCAAGTTCTAATTCTTTGTTATTTTTAAGGATGCACCATGCGTATTTTGATACCAGCTTTTCTATTTTTCATTTCTACCAACAGTGAACAAGAATTCCAATTTTTCCAAATCCTTGCAAATGCTTTTCATTTATTGTTGATAATGACTATTCTAGAAGATGAAAACTGAAATCTTATGGTGGTTTCTATTTGCATTTGTTTGATAATTAGTGATGTTGAAAACCTTTCATGTACCTACTTACCATTTGTATGTCTCTTGGGAGAAATGTCAATTCAAGTCCTTTGCCCATTGTCTTAGAATGTTTTTGGTCCTGTTGAGTTGTAGGAGTTTCTGATGTATTTTTGGTATTAACTTCTTATCAGATACATGGTTTGCAAGGTTTTTCCCCTTTTTATGAATGCCTTTTTACTCTGTTGATTGTTTCCCTTGCTATGCAAACATTTTTAAATTTGAATATTTCCACTTGTCTATTTTTGCTCTTGTTGCCTGTGCTTTTGGTGTCATATTTAAGAATTCATATACCGATGATATGAACCTTTCCCCCTACTGCTTTTAGAAATTTTGTATCTTTAAGTTTTACATTTCTGTACTTAATCCAGTTTGAGTTGATTTTTGTGTGTGGTATAATATAATGGTAAAATTCCATTCTTTTCCATGCGGGTATCCAGGCTTCAACATCTTTTTTTTTTTTTTTTTTAAAGAGATTGATCACTTCACATTGTATATTCTTTGCATTGTTTTAAACTTCAGTTCACTGGATAGGTGTGGATTCATTTCTGAGCTCTCTATTCTGCTCCATTGGTCTATATGTTGGTCTGCATTATTGTACCAGACTGTTTTTGATCATAGCAACTTCATAATGTTTTGGAATCAGGAAGTGTGTATGAGATCTCCAGCTTTGTTCTTTTTTTTCTCTTCAAAAAATGCGATGGACATTTGGGATTTTTTGTGTTTACATATGAATTTTAGTGTTTTAAAAAAATGTGTGTAAAGATATCTCTGGGATTTTGATGGAAATATCATTAAGTGTATAGATTGCTTTGGGTGATACTGACATTTTAAAAATATAAATTTCCAATTCATGGGATGGAATATCTTTTCATTTATATCTGCTTTTATAATTTATTTCAGCAATGTTTTATAATTTTCAGTTAAAAGTCTTTCATCTCCTTGATTATGTTTACTTGTAAACATTTTAATGCTATTACAAATAAAATTATTTTCTTAAATTGCTCTATGAATCATGTGCTGTTCATATATAGAAAAACTAGTGATTTTAACATGTTCATTTTCTATCATGCAACTTTAATGGATTTGGTTATTAATTTTTACAGTTATCTTGTAGAATCCTTAGGATTTTATAGATAAAAGATAATGTCATCTGTAAACAGCAGTAATTTTCCTTTTGCTTTTTGGATCTGGGTGTTTTTTGATTTCTTTCTCTTGCACAATTTCTCTGGTCAGGACCTCCATGGTGATGTTGACTAATAGTGACAGGAGAGGCTTGTCTTGTTCTTGATCTCAGATGAAAACCTTTCACTTTTTCAGCATTAGGTATATCAATTGCGTAGGTTTTCTCATGCAGCCTTTATTGTATAGAGGTGACTTTTTTCTACTCCTCGCTGGACACAGCTAAGGGGTGTGTGTTTTATTTGTATTTGTATATTGAATCTTCCTAACATTTTTCAAATTTTGTGAGTGGAGATCCAATCGACCTGTGCTTAGCTGATGGGTACGGCATGTTGCCTTCCGAGGTCCCTGTAAGAAAGCACTATCTCCTAAAACTCACAACCAGCTGGTATTTTTGAAAATTAATTTAAAATAAATTATAGTCCTGGTAGATACCAATTTATTTATCTAGAGCTATAAATCAGTCTTTGAATTAAACAAGATTATCAGAGGAGTGTCTTCCTCAGATACATGTTGTTGACCTCTTGTAGAATTATGTTTACTTGGGCTACGGTTCTATGTTGAAAGCCTTGCTAAGAGAAGGTATAATAATTTTGTCATATTCTCCATTCATCTATAATTCAAAATTATAGATATAGTTGGAGTCTACAGGTAAAATTTCTATTGTTAACAGATACCAATATCTGGATAGCTGTGCTGTTCTTAAGTCTACTTATTCACTCATTGTTTAATTTAATAGTAAACTCATTCATTGCTTAATATATACTGGGAAATATAACAGATATTAGATGCAGCCTGTCCTCTTGAAGTTTATATTTAATTTGTGTGAGATGAAAAATTGACAAATAAAAAATAATGGCTGATGTGTCAGATTCTGATAAGTTCTACAAAGAAAAATAAAAATGCGTAACTAGGGAGAGTTATGTCTAAAAGAAAGTTTGTCCTTTTAGGTAAAGTGATTAGGGAAAATCTTTTCCATTGATGTTTCAGTAGGCAGAGATATGAGAGGGAGAGATAAAGACAGAGAGACAAAAGAGATAAAGAGAGAACATGCAAGTTTTTCTGATATATGGAGGAAGACGTTTATGAGCAGAGCTAATAGCAAGTGCCAAAGCTCGGAAATAGGAATGTTTGGCACATTCAGAAGCCAGAGAGGCTACAGTGCAGAGTGCATCACAGGGGCACTAATTATGTTGGTGCTTGCAGCCTAATCTAGCATTCCCAGTGTGATTCCTAGTGAAAGGGACAAAGGCTTTGGAGCAAAAGAGTTATGCTCGAATTTCATTCTCCTAAGATTATCTCTCGTTGCTCAGTGGAAAATAACCTGTGGGTGGCCAAGGAAGAAGGAAAGAGGCTATGATCAAATTTTGAATGTATTTTAGATTTCTAACAGAATCTGTAAATACTTTGGACACATATTAAGAGAGAAACATAAGAGTTCATAAATATTCCCAACATTTTCATCTCAGAAACAGGATGCATGGAATTTATTTACATTGGTGAGAAGTAATTCAGGCAGGACGGTATTTTTCAGAGACTGGGCAGGTATAAGGTACTTGATTTTTTTACATGTTGAGTATGAGATGTCAGTTAGGTTCCAAAGTGAATACATTGAACAAACCAGTGATTATTTAAGTAAGTAAATATTTAAGGATATAGGTCAAGCTGGAAAAATTAGTTCTGGGCATCATCAGCACATATATAGTTTTGATACTGGACGGAATCCCTTCTATGGAGTAAATGTCCCTAGAGAGTTAATGGCTGCATTTAGCATTGTGTAGCTCATTGGTGACAATGAGATGACAGAACTTATAGTGTGGAAACCTAATAGAAATGTGAATTGGAGGCAGGGATTGTGACACCATTCTTTTGAGGAGTTTGGTAGTACAGGAAGCAAAAGTGTGTGGCAGCAGCAGAGCTGGAGAGCGATGTGTATCTAAGGAAGCGTTGCTTTGTGAGACGGCGTATGTATCAGCATAGTCCTAGGCCAATGAGGTTACTCAACAGAGACAGCAAGTGGATGAGACAGGAGAGAGAGAAAATATTGCTACGATGACGTTGTTTGGTAGAGTCTTCAGTGTACAAGCGGTGTGATGGATCTTAAGTAGTGCACTGACATTTTATTTATTCTAGATGGATGAAAGACAAAATAATGTGAGTTTTCATGGAGGCAGATTAGTAGAACTGCAAATGAAGCTTCTCTCCTGACTGTTTTTGTTTTCTTAGCAGGGAGTGGCAAGCAGGCAGGATGTGTTGAAGGTTTGGGGGAAACGGGAAAAAATATAAAATCGTTGTTTAGGAGAGGAGGCAATTGAATTGATTAGGGAAAAATGAATTAATTTCCATGTAGCCCTAATGGCCCAGATGAACTGAATGGATATATATATTTTTTAATTTCACTACATTCAGCTATTCAGGAATAGCACAGAGTGATAAAGAATCATATTCACATTCTGATACAGCACTGTAGTTGGTTTTCTTTTTCTCTCTCTCTTTTTTTTTTTTTGGAAAGATAATTTTCTCTGGTTTAAGAAACAAACAAAAACAAATAAACAAACAAAGAAAAGAATTGTATTCCTATAGGGCTTTGGATTTTGCAAGGCCAATGATATAGTAGGAGGGAAATGTTAAGGAATTTAGAGCATATCAAAGGAGATGGTTATAACAATGTATAATATAATCAAAAAGAGAAAAAGTGAGGAGAGAAAAGGGGAGCATGAAATACTGTTAGGATCAGTGGAGAGTCCTAGTGTATGTGAAGTATTTTAGAATTGATGTACTAGCAGGAGTGAATGGTAATAGGACATGGGATGATCAGAAAGTGGGATTTTAAAACTGAGATGAAAGGATGGCACCTGTGGCTCAGTTGGTAGGGTGCTGGCCCCATATACCAAGGGTGGCAGGTTCAAACCTGGCCCCGGCCAAATTGCAACAAAAAAAATGACTGGGGGATGAGACGGATGCCTGAGGTCCCAGCTACTCAGGAAGCTTAGGCAAGAGAATCGCCTAAGCCCAGTAGTTGGAGGTTGCTGTGAGCTGTGTGACTCCACAGCACTCTATTGAGGGTGACACAGTAAGACTCCATCTCTACAAAATAAAAAATAAAATTGAGATAAAGAATATGCAATTTTTTGTAGTGTAATGTTGAAATATGACTAAAAAAAGATAATTGGAGGAAAGAAATTTAACACTAGGATGTTGGCAAGATCTTCTATGCGAATGTTGAAATCACAAAGAAATAAGAAAGAAGTTGTGACAAATTATGGTCAAATAGAAAAACCAATGAGAAATGAAGGGGAAGACTCAAGAATGAATTGACAGTAAAAATAAGGAATGGCAGAAGATGTAGATGATGACATTACATAGGACTCAGCATGATAGAATCAATGGTCAATTTTATAGAGAAGAAGACAAAAAAAAATAGGTTGGGACCAGCAATGAAGAAAAAAGGACACTTAGACCACCTCCAGTTTTATCTGTATGTACAGGGAAAAAAAAGTTGCCACAGCTAAGAGTTTGGTTTCTAATCTATGTGCAATAAAAACAGGAAAGTGAATGTATTTGCCTTTGCTTCAGTAATTCTAGAAATGAAGAAGGGATGCCTTTTGTGGAAATGTTGAGGACGTCAATGGGCAGGTCTTGAAAAGTATGTATGTGGGGCCAAAGAAAAGACTGAAATTGAGGAGTGAAATAGGCTAGGATGGATTTTAGATTTCAGCTTGGGTAAGATAATGAGGTTGCCCAAGGTAGAAAATGCTGGAACTGAACTCATTAAGGGGGAATGATAAACTTAAATTTTAACCTATTAAGTATAAAATGCCATTAGAAGTTTAGATACATCCTGAAGGCAATTTGAACTTCCTAAGGGAGGGATGTAGTTGAAGATTAGAATTTGGAATCATCTGTCCATACATAGTTGTTGAATCCACATGCAAATGAGGTTACCATGCAGAAGTTTCCTTAGACAAGAGGGGAAGGATAAGGATTATTTCATTTTTATTCTTCTTCAGTCGTCCTGCATTCATCTTCATTGACACTACTTTACTAATCTGACATTTCCACTCACTCTTTATTTGGCTGTGAGGAATATTATAGCCTAAGCATTTTGTTAAACCCTAAAGTAAAAACCCAGAGTGGATCAGGTTAAAAGGAAAGGTGAGATCCTGTGAGGAGGTACATTCAAGTTTCATGTGAGATGAAACGAGGTAAGAATAGGGAAGTCAAGAACTAAGGTCCACCACTCAGAAGTCTCAAGGATGTGCTCAGCTGTCCTTTTCTAAGCGAGGATGCTCTGTTCTGCTTTATTAACCTCCTGGCTCCCTTTCTCACGAGTTTGCATGTGAGCAGTGTGTCAGTCACACCGACTTGTGTGCGTGATCCCCTGTTTTACAGGTCAGTATTATGAAGGGATTGTCTCTTTTCTCACCACATCACAGGTTGCAGCCTAGTGATGGACACACTAGTGAACACTCGGTCTAATTACCTAGGGGTCAGATGTGCACATGAACCTGAGGGCCTCCTGTGAGAGAGATAACTGAAAAAAAGATAATTGGAGGAAAAAAATTGAACACCAGGGTGTTGGGAAGATCCTCTAGGGGAATGTTGAAATCACCAGGGAATAAGAAAGAAGTTTTGACAAGATATGGTCCAGTAGCAAAACCAATACAGGGGAAGACTCAGGAATGAATTGACAGTAAACCTGGGCAGAAACTCTGGGCAGACAAGCTCAGTAATTCAAATGTAAGGGAGACATCTCACCAACCTGCTGTTCACAAATGTTCGATATTTTTATGACACTGAATAAAAATCAACTTATAAGTTTGAATCTCTACTGATTAAAAAGGCAAGTGGCTATTTGTTAAGCTATGACACTTGATTATTAGCAGTTTAATCTGGGGGACATGAACTCTGATACTGAAGTTTCGATGCCAGTGTGGACACAGCCAGGTGATGCAGGGAGCCTTGTTATGCCGGGGTGTTCATGATTTAACCCACAAACTAATTTTCTTTGTACTAATTTACTTTATTAGATAAGAGTATAATTCTTTAATAAAACATACTGCTGTTTATTTTGCTTCATTACTTAACCACATTTATCGACCGGGCTCTTAATATATACAGAACATACTTGTAATGACTTAGTGAAACAACAGAAAAGCAAGATCCTTTCTTCAAGAATCATTTGGTTTGCTGAGAGAGGATTAAAAACACTTGGAAAACTAACTGGAAAAATTTTCTAGATTATATGAAATCAGTACAGACTAAAGACTATATTAACTGCTGTGGGGATATGGGAGTAGGCAGTGATATAGCAGTTTTCCCTCAAGGCTCAAAAAGAGATTAAAATGTGAATAACTGGCAATGTATAAAGTTTTCACAGAAGTAGGAACTAGATCTTATTATTCTTGCTGACTAATAGAGCCAGACCAAGGTGCTATGCCTCTGTGAGAAATTGGAATGAGAGAGAATCTTATTAACTAAATATTTTTGGCAAAATTTGGAAAAGTGAACAAATATTAAAATTGCTATGATGATTTGACTTCCATTCTTTGAGATCCTACAAAGAATTCAGGCATCGCCCTTAAGCTATGCATGGGTTCCCCCCTCAGCTTTCTAGAAAGGTTACGATGTTTGATATCAGAGGGAATTTATTTTTATCATTAACGTGTGTCCAGGGTTCTGCTATGTATATGCAAATTCTGTGTCAAAATAGTGATTATTGAACAAAAAATATATGATTAATAAATTACCCCATATTTAGGAGCTAAAAGAAGTAACTTTTATTAGCTCAGAGTTTCTGTGGCCAGTAATTCAGGAGTAGCCAAGCCAGATGGCCTGGCTCAGGGTCTCACCTGAGGTGTGTAGTCGAGATGTTGGCCTGGTCCCCAGTCATCACAAAGCCTGTCGGAGCAGGGGATTGGCTTGCAAATTGCCTGTGCACAAAACTCTTGGCAGGAAGCGTCATTTGCTGGCTAGCTCCTGCCAGGAGGCCCCAGTTCCTTGCTGGATGTTCCAGAAAGCCTTAGTTCCTCACTGTAAGGCTACTTGAGTATATTCATGACATGGCCTTTCCAGGGAAGATGGTCCAAGAGACTGAAGTGGAAATCACAATGTCTTTTAGAACTTTTCGGCTATTGTACACTGTAATTTATTCAACATTGGATGGGTTTTACAGCTCGGCTTTCTTCAGGGTTGGGTAGAAGGGGAGTAGCAAACATATGAATCCTGGGAGGTGGGATCATTGCACAGACAGACTGTCATAAAAGGACGTGCAGAAATAAAGCCAGAAAAAGCTTCACACAGGCATTAAATATCGTGTCATAAGGAAACCCCTTGTAGAAGCATGCCTTGTTTTAATGAGTAATCCTGTAGTAACAAGCCTCCTCTTTTGTAGACAGCAAGAAGAGGTGGGGCTGGGGGAGTTTTGCTCATTTTCTTAAGTATGATTTGTAACATGTATTAGTTACCAGTAGAGATAAATGCTCTCATGAGTTGATTTTGTGTCTCTGCAGTAAAATGTTTAAGTATGTATTCCTTTCAAATATATGTTTATTAATACACAATATACCCATGCCAATGCGTGCCAATGTCAATGTACATGTTAAATATTAGTAACCTATTTTTCTTAGACAAAATTAATATAAACAGAAGTTTTACTACATTTTCCTTATGCTTTAATGAGTTATCTTGTACCAGACATTCCAATGTGTAGACCACTTGTTTATAAGATGAAAAGAGACAGGTGACTATTTTACATGAAAAGATGAAGAGGAAGCAGTGTATGTTAGAGAAACCAAATAATAATGGTGAAAATGCAAATCTTATAGACCAAGATATGCAAGGTGTGGCTTATTAAAACAGATTTTCCTCTGTACCTTCCAATGGTAACCCTCTCCTACACCAACTTCAAGTTTGTCCTCCATAATGTTAGAACCTGACCAGAACATTTGACAGCCCAGTATCTTCTCTAGCAAATATACTGACAATATTAACCCTTTAACTAGTCTTCTTTTGGTACAAAAGGAAAAAAATATCATGTAAATTGAAAGGTGTCCTTTCAATGCTCAAGATTGTAGGCCAATAATTGTCAAGGCCATAAAGTCATTAGGGCCAGAGTTATTTATAGCAGTAGTACCCCACGTCTATCCCATTATGTTTCTATTTCTTGGTCTTGATCTTACCAAAGAAACTTAAAAACAAACAAAAAGAAACAATTTCTCTAGCAATTATCTATTCTCTATCCTCAATTATCAATTATCTATCCTCAACATAGGATAAAAAAACAGAAAAGGAAGTACGGAGAATTTCCTGTCTATGGACTTCTCACAAACAACTCAGTAGGGTTCAAATTTAGCAAATAACCACTACGCAATTTTGCATCCTAGTCATTTATGGTTGTTTTATTTTTATAATTTTATTGAATCATAATTGTGTACATTGGTGCAATCATAGGGCACAATGTGCTTCATTTACATTCAGAAATATTTTGATCGTACAGATAGCCTTCATGGCATTTTCTTGATCACTATATAAAGACATTGATACTCTACCTTTAATAAGTTTCACCAGTACCCTGCTAAGATGCACCGTAGGTGTGATCCCACCAATTGCCCTACCTCCACCCCACCAACCCCCCCCCCCACCCCACCCTTTCCCCTTTCCCTGTATTCCTATGCTATAATTGGGTTTTAGCCTTCATATGAAAGCTATAAATTAGCTTTTTCCTATTTCTTTGATAAATAAGAGTTGAGAAAGAAAACGTGTACAACACCGAACAGGTAAAAAAAAAAAAAGTGTGTGTGTGTGTGTGTACATGCACACATATGTATCTGTATTTATGTCCAGGAGACTTAAGCTAGTCCCTATATACCAGGGTTTCCTCAACCTCAGCACCATTGATATTTTGAGCAAGATAATTCTTTGCTGTGGGTACTTTCCTGTGCCCCCAAATTGCATTGTAAATGTTTAGCAGCACCCCTGGCCTCTATCTACTAGAAGCCAGTAGCAACCTCCCTAGTTGTAACAGCCAACAATGTCTCCATTGTGGGTACGAAGGGGGTGCAAAATCACAGGTCATGACCACCGCTGAGTAGGAAGAGCACTGTAAACGCAGCCTCCTCTTCCACATCTTAGCTGTCCTATCTCTAGTGGTGATGCCATCCACCCCATGGGCAATGACTCCCAAATGGGTATCTTTAGCTTTGACCGCTCCTACCCAGTCCACAGCCTATTCAACAGCTCTCTTGCATATATTATAGGTGTCTCAGAGAATATGTCTAGCACTGAATTCCCGATCCTTCTGTTTTTTTTCTGTGAAACAGACTCACTCAGTTGCTCCAGCTAGAGTGCCATAGCATCAGCCTAGCTCAAAGCAACCTCAAATTCCTGGGTTTGAGCAATCTTCCTCCCTCAGCCTCTGGAGTAGCTGGGACTACAGATGGCTGCCATGACGCCCAGCTATTTTTTCTGTTTTTAGTAGAAATTGGGTCTTGCTCTTGGTCAGGCTGGTCTTGAACTCCTGAACTCAAAGGATCCTCATCTTGGCCTCCTAGAGTGCTAGGACTACAGGCAAGAGCTACTACGCTTGGCTGAACTCCTGATTCTCGATCCTACCCTTTCCCCAACTCATTCTTGCCCTTATTCATTCATTCATGCATTAGATAACACCACCTACTATGTTCATTTCCTGTGGCTGCTGTTACAAATTGCCACCAAGTTGGTATGAGTTAAACCACAGAAATGCATTCTCTCAAGTTCTGGAGGCCACAAGTCCCAAATAATCAAGCTGTCAGCAGGGCCATGCTCCCCTCCAAAGGCTATAGCAGAGAATCTTAGTTTGTAGCTACCTAATTCCCATCTCTGCCTCTGTCTTCACATGGTCTTTTCCTCTTTCCCTGTGTCTCTAATAAAGACACCTGTCTTTGGATTTAGGGCCCACACATATAATCTAGGGTGACCTCATCTCAATTTTTTTTTTTTGCAGTTGTGGCCAGAGCCAGGCTTGAACCTGCCACCCCTGGTATATGGGGCTGGTGCCCTACTCCTTGAGCCACAGGTGCCGCCCTCATCTCAAATTTTTTAAATTGATTACACCTACAATGACCCTTTCTCCAAGTAAGGTCACATTCACAGGTTCCTGCAGTTAGGACATGGATGTCTCTTTGGGGGCTATTGTTCAACCCACCAGTGCTGGGGACATAGTGGAGAACAAAGTCCCTGAGCTCACAGAAATTACATGATACTATAGGGCAGTATTTTTCTTTTCTTTTCTTTTTTGCATTTTAGTAATGTCTTTTACTAAAACTACTCTTTCTTTGAGTTTTTTTATTTTTTCAAATTAATATGAAGGTACATAAGGTGGTGATTTTCAACCATTTTTTATGTTACAAGAGCACTTAAACCTATAGTTAAACTTCCGTGGCACACTTAAAATATGTTGATCAAAAAGAAAGTGTTGACAAAGGATATACCTACTGTGCTTTGAACTTCTTTTGAAAATAATCGAATTGGCTCGGTGCCTATAGCTCAAGTGGCTAAGGTGCCAGCCACATACACTAGACCTGGCGGGTTCAAATCCAGTCCGGGTCTGCCAAACAACGTCAACTACAACCAGAAAAAAAAAAAAAAAATAGCAGGGCATTGTGGCAGGCACCTGTAGTCCCAGCTACTTGGGAGGCTGAGGCAAGAGAATTGCTTAAGCCTCAGGAGTTGGAGGTTGCTGTGAGCTGTGATGCCACAGCACTCCACCCAGGGCAACAGCTTGAGGCTCTGTCTCAAAAAAAGAAATTGAATTAATGTTGCTTAAAAATGTTGCCAGCACACCAAAGATCCTCTCACGGCACACCACTTGCAAATCGCTGCTATCGGGCAATAGATAATAAACAGATAACTGTATAATATAAAACAGCAGGTAGGGATAAGGGTTAGGAAGAAAAAAGGAAGCAGGATAAGACAACAGAAAATGGCAGGGGCTTCCACTTTCAATAGGTGCTGGGAAAGCCGCCCGGAAGAGGTGACGTTCAAGTAGAGAACTGAGGCACAGGAGCCAGGTGTGGGAAAGTGGAGGAAAGTGTAAAGACCTTTTGAAAGAATTACTTTTTGAGAAAAAGCAAGGAGACCAAAGTGTGTGTGTTGCATAGGGAGTCACCAGGAGAGTGGCAGGGCATGAATTTGGAGGGGTTAACAGGAACCAGAACACACAGGGAATTGTGGGCCACGGAAAGGGCTTTGGTTTTATTCGAAGTGTGATGAGAACCATTAGACTGGGGCTGGAGGTTGGGGGGCGACATGGCCTGATTTGCATTTTGCAAAGATCAGCCAGGCTGCTCTATGGAGAGTGAAGGTAGCAGCAGGGCAGGTGTGCAGGCAGTGAGGCAGCCGATGGACGGGGACGGACTGGTAACCATCCCCCCACTTGCTCAGGCTCAAACCCTGGGAGTCATTCCTTATTCCTCTCTTTCCCTTATCCCCCACATCTACTCCATTGGCAAATCCTGTTGCTTTCACATTCAAAATATATCCAGAATCTGACTGCTTCCCACCACCTCTATCACTACCCCCTAGCCAGGGCACTGTCATCTCTTGTCTGGACGACCACAATAACCTCTCAACCGGTACCCCTGCTTCAGGCCTTGCCTCCCCTAGTCTATTCCCAACATAGCAGCCAAATCAATCTTTTAAAAGCCTATGTTGGAACATACCATCCCCTGCCTTAAAACCTGCAATGGCTTTCGGCGCACTTAAAATAAAATCCAAGCAGTCTACTGTGGTCCTCAGTATGTGACTCCTACCTCCTCCTTCCACTCCGTTCCCCACCTCTCTCAGCCTTACCCACTACATTCCAGCTGTTCCAGCCTTCTTCCCGGTTCCTTGAACCCCTCCAGTTTGTTCCTAACTTGGGGCCTTTGCACTAGCTATTCTTCTTGGTGGTAATGTAGGTTTTCTTAGCAGCTGTCACCTCTTCCAAGAGGCCTCCCTGATTGCCCTCATCAAAGTAGGGCCCTCACAGTCACCTATTTTTCTTTTATCTTCTTCACAACATTTATTATTCTCTGCAATTATATCAGGTATTTTTATTATGTATTTAGAGGGTGGCTTGTTTCATACCTCTCTTTTCTTACTAGAAGGTAAGCTTCTTGAGGCAAGGCTCACATAAGACTTGTTCATGGCACAGTACCGGGTACACAGTAGTCCCTCAGTTTGTCTTTGTCACCTGAATAAACCTCTCTCCCAGTGAGCGCCTGATTGGACAGGAGCTTAAGGACCATGCAATTGGCTAGGCATCAGAATCACACATAAAGGGCTTTTAAAAAAAATCTGCACTTCCAAGGCCCCTTCCAAACCAACTGAATCAAAATCTCCTGGGACAAGGTCCAGAAATCTGCACATTGGACAAGATCAGTTTTTAACAAGCATTTATGCAGGACTTACCACTACTGTTCTAAGTATTTCACAAATAGTAACTCATTGTACCCTCACAATAATCATTTTAACATTCCTATCTTCCTGATGAGGAAACTGAGGCACAGGGAGATTGAGTGATTTTTCCCAGGTCACCCAGGTAGGAAGTAGGAGAGCCAGAATTGAAAGCCAGGCCGTCCATCCTCTCAACCACCATTCTTCCAATGCTGCCTCTGCACAGTAGATTCCGCCATCAGCTCTGTTTGGGGCTCACAGATAAATTTGCTCCCCTGATGACCCTGAGGCCCAAACAAGACAGTAGACCTCCTTAAAGCTACAATCAGGGGTGAGACAGATTTTATGTCTTCCCATCTGATGAGCACTCCATTCTGTCCAGTCTGGGCTTTCTGAGGAGCAGGGCCCAGGAGCACGTAGCCTACGTAAAAACACAGTCACCAGAGGTTTTCTAGAAATGTTTTTGCTGTCGGCACCGATTGTGAGGGGATGTCAGGGAATGCAGCAACACATCCTGGCATGGGGGTCTCTAACCATCTCTGCGGGGATACAAGCTTTAAGTCAGAGCCCCTCTTCCCTCCGAAGGCAGCTAGCAAAGCCACAGGCGAGGAAGCCTGCTGACTGATGCTGAGTTGGCTGAGGACGGGATGTAAGAGCAGCCTCTCGATACGGTCAGCGGAGAGAGCAGTATATGCCACGGACCTTATCTACTCCAGTCACAAAACATGTGCCAGGCCTCGGCAGCCTCCACCTCCCTACCCCCGGCAGCCCCCACTGAGAGAACCAGGGGATGGCCCAGCCAGATGACATGCCTCAGTTACTCTCCAAGGAGGCCCTGGGCCAAATGGGCTTTTCAATTTCCAGATGCTTTTTAATTAAAATAAAGGCTACTCTGTAACCTGACTTTGAATGGACAAAGTTTCCTTAGTAGCATGACTGTACAAGTTCACCCTTTTTCCATTACTTTTCATTGAGCAACTAAAAGTTTGTAACCAATAAATTATAATTTCAGTCACATGGCAGCAAGGGGCACGGAAGGGTTAAGTGACTTATGGAAGGTCACCCTGCTAGAGAAAGACTCCTTTGTTCCTGCCTCCCCTTTTGCTGGCATGTACTCTACCTTTGGGGGAGACAGAAAGAGGGCCAGGCTAGTCTCACTCAGAGCAACAGAGGTTTGAGCAACAATGTTATGGCCTTGTCCATCTGGGACTGAGGCTCTCCATCTCTGCTCCAAAATGGATCTTGTGAGCTCACATTTTCTGTATTGTTTGCTCATGCTGTGAGTTCCAACTATGCCTCCTTCCTCTGGGGACATAGGTGATGGGGTGGGGAAGCCACTTTTATTTCAATCTAGGCCACAGTTAGAGGAGATGTTCGGGGAGACCTATGGAGAGACAAGCAAACCAAACCCACTTCTGTCTTGCTGTGTCTAGAATTCTAGCCAAGTAAGGGAGAAAGAGGCCAGACAACAGGATTGGGCTCTTCTCAGATGTGATAACTTACTTTTTCTTCTTGATTATAAGCCAGCCAAGCCTTTAACAGAGTTCAGAGGCAATGGGGCTGTCTATGGGCTCCGAACAAAACCCACTGATCCTAGATTCCAGAATTAGATGTGTTCTCGGGTGATGACTGATTCAGCTTCCCTGCCTCAAATGGAGAAGTGTTATTGTTCTTTACATACTATGCTTAGGGCAACTGAGGTCCAGATGGCTATGTGATTTGTCTGAAGACTCTCTGCTAAGAATTGCAGAGAGTGAAGAGTGAGTATTCCCTTGATCATTTTTTTTTCCTCCCAGACATTCCCAAACTTCGGTCCCGTGGGTCATTTCATGGGAGCAGAGATGAAAGAGAACTTTGCTAAGTTCTCTTTTCCCCGTTTTGCTAAAGGATTGGGTCTGATCTTTGTTGCCAGCTATAAAGACTGGAAGAAGGACTGAGACACCATTGAGGGGACTCATTTTCAAGTTTTCCTGGAATGCTCCAAAATAGTTTCCTCTACAACTTGGAAGTACCAAGGAAGTTAATGTGGTCTGTCTTGGGCCACATGTACATGAAACTAACATAGCCAGTTGGAAAGTGGAGAACCCAGTCAACCACTGTTTGAGAAGTTGTTGATGTTTGTTTTTTACAGTTGTAAATTATCCATTTCCATGCACCACAGATGATTGTGGGGCTCACAGTGCATGCGATTGAAGTTATGGGATAAATGTTGTCATGGGTCTTTTCTCACATTGGCTTTCCTTTATTGGATGTATGAGCTTTTCTTTTTTTGGATCTATTAAAGATGCAGAAACATGCCAGCCCTCTACCCTAAACCTTCCATTTTATTTAGTGAATGGCCTTTTGGATGGGAGCTCTCTTAGCTTCGTAGTTTAAGAATATCTCCATAGATCTATTTCAAGCTTCCCAAGAGAATTTGAGGCAGGAAGCTGAGAAAATAAACTTTAGGATTTAGCGCTTAGGATATTGTTCCATAGCATGTCATCCCAAAGCTAGAATTTCTGGGGAAAATCCATGATAGCAGGTCCCTCTGGGCAACTTTGATGTCCTTTCTTGGCATTAAACTTACGAAGTGTCACAAAAGAGCCATGTCCTAAATGGCTCCACAGCAGGGTCGGGTCGAGATTTTGGTGTCCAAGGCAAGCATCCTGTGTTTCACCCTACAGGGAATTGTCGTAATCATATGCAACAGATGTATACCTTCAAACAAGTGAAGGGTGGTAGGCTTTAGAAACATCCATCTGTTGAACATTCTCCCTTTCATCTGTTGGACAGATAAAGACTGTGTGAGCAATGTTGTCCAGTCGCATCCGAGTTTATAGCCACATTTTTTCTTGTGAAGAGAAGAGTAAAGACAAGTGAGGGACATTTGAGGATTGGTCAGCAGTGCCAAGGTCAGGTCATAGGAAGCTCATTGGGCTCTCATTCTGGAATGCAGTTATGTTTGAGAACGCGGCCAGCCCCTTTCCTCCCTCTACAGATGGAGATCAAAAGACAGTGTCAGCCATACCATCCGCAAATCACTCTAGCATTTGACACTCACTATCAATAAATCCCATCTCTCTGCTAGGGAGGTGGCAATCCGAAACAGCTTTCTTAGGCCAAAGGGCTTGGGGACCAGGGTGGACTCTGCGTCCTTATACCACTTCTCATTTGGGATCGTTTGGTCCTCTAAATCTCTCCTTTATAAAAGTGTTTAGGACTAGGATGAGACTTTCACATGACAGAGATTCTAGGCTGAAAAGGAATGGCCACAGAATTATGGGCCACTCATTTCCTTCTTCCTGTCCTGTCACACAAGTCCATTATTTTCCCTCTCCTTCCTTTCTTCCTCCTCCTCCTCCTCCTCCCTTCCCTCTCTTTCTTCTTTCCTTTCTCTTCCCATCTCTCCATTTTTTTTTTAAAGTAAGGTAACCTACAGAGGCTCACCCAGTGTAATTTCAGTAAATTCACAAGCTTGGAATCTTCCCCCCCTCTCACCTTTCCCCCTGTCAATACCGACTAGATTCCCCGAAAGGGCCGGTTCAGCTTAAACAAACGTGGAGGGGAACCATGTGCTCATGACATAGATAAGGAGTTTGAGCCTTACAACTGGCCTCCCAGTAAGTCTCAAGTTTGCCTCTAATAATATAGCTGAAGGGATGTCTGAAAGGACAAGATTTATGGGGATGCCCAGTGGTACTTTTCAATAAAGGGGAAAACTCTCCAGACCCATTCTGAAGTCCCCTCACCCACCAGCAAGTTGCCTGTTACAGGGTGTTGTTAGTGCAGCAATTTCTGTATAGTAAATCACCAGCCCCTAACTTGTGCCCTCGTATATTGTGACTTGAGCTGTGTCCATATGAAGCCCCTTTAGGGGCATCACTCAAGGCTTCTGAAAGAACTCTTGGATCGCATGGAATGAGACTCATGAGAACCGACAGACAGAATATCTTTTGCGGAGCCATTCAAGAGTATGAAACCGTCTCTGCTGGTGACATCTCGCCAGGGGAGGAGGCCAAGAACAGGATATGGGTCTCATGACTCATCAGAATCATGAGTTTTATTGACGTTTCTATTTATCGGGGGTATTTTCTTCAGAGAGTAGGGATGAGCCTCCGAGCAGCTGGTTAGATTAGCAGCACAAACATTTCTGTCAAAGAGGAAGATAACTGAGTATCGCCTGACTTTAGTACAGCTACCACGGGATGCTCTGGAGACACTACTTACCAAAATAGAAGGGAACAGAGAGCACGAGCGTGTGCAAGGAAGCACAAGCCTCATGTACCTCTGAGCATACAGCTGGCTAAGACTTTATACCCCCTTGGAACTTATAATGGGGAGTCCTCTATGTTATCTAATAATGTTACAGCCCCTCCGCGGTCCCCACACCAAATAATTACCCGTCCTATCCTTGTACTCCTCCAGTGGAAGGGATGTCACCACCCGAGATGGTTTTGTATTCTTTTTTTTTTTTTTTGGCAAAACCTTCATAGGGTTTTACAGTCTTGCGTAGCAATGAGAAAGATGTTCTTTTCATGCATTCATTCTCTCAGTCCCATTTTCTGAGCATGTACTACATGGTAGGCACTGCACTTTGTCCTGTGGATACAGCAATGGATGAAACAAATGGGTTCCTCGCTTCCTGGAGGTTACATTCCAGCGGAGAGGCAGCTAAGAAAGCAACAGAACCCTCCATCACTCTCTGTCCCTTTGCCCACTAGTTTGTGGTACCCAAAATGTAACCCAGTGACTCAGGAGGCCTTTGCTTAACTTAGGGGCCAGGGAAGAGCTTCTTTATTCTGAAGACTAGATTTTTTTTTTTTTTGAGACAGAGTATCACTCTGTCACCCTGGTTGGAGTGCCATGCTATCATCGCCCACAGCAACCTCTAACTCTTGGGCTCCAGTGATTTTCCTGCATCAGCCTCCCAAGTAGCCTGGGACTACAGGTGCTCACCACAACACTGGGCTAGGTTTTCTACTTTTAATAGAGACGGGGGTCTCACACTCGCTCAGGCTGGTCTCTAACTCCTGAGCTCAAGCAATCCACCCACCTCGGCCTCCCAGAGTATTAGGATTATAGGCAAGAGCCACCACACCTGGCCCCTGACGACTGGATTTTTTATTTTTATGTTTATTTATTTATTTATTTATTTTTTGAGACAGAGTCTCACTTTGTCACCCTGGGTAGAGTGCTGTGGCATCATAGCTCACAGCAACCTCAAACTCTTAGGCTTAAGCGATCCTCTTGCCTCAGCCTCCATAGTAGCTGGGACTACAGGCACACACCACAACACCTGGCTATTGTTTTGAGATGGGGTCTTGCTCTTGCTTAAGCTGGTCTCGAACCCGTGAGCTCAGGGCAATCCACTCACCTCGGGCTCCCAAGTACTGGGATTACAGGCATAAATTTTTTATGAATGCAACCTAAGATCATTTTTGCTTTGGGGTTCACTGGCCAAACCAGACATGACTTACAGTGGACTGTCAACAGGAACCCCTAAGTCTACCCCCACTTTTTTACTTGTTCTGTCATTAAGTCAATTTTCTTTTATCCTATATTTGTGCATTGGGCCAAATCACAAGGCTTTACATTTCTCTCAGTTAAATTTTATTTTGCTTAAATATTCTGTCATGCCAGTCTATTGAGCTAGTTTGCGATTCAGCAGGATAGTAAGTTTCACCCTTTGCAAAATCTACCCAGAGGCCTATGTATAAAACATATAACACTGGGTTATCACAGAGAGAAACTGGGTCTTAGCCAAAAGCTGGAGGCCTAACCAACATGTCATAGGAGTTTCACCTCATGGGGTTAAATTTTTGTCTAACAAACAAGGAAGCAAGGCAAACACATTATGCTTCGGTTCAGTAAAATACTGCAGGGAACTCTGAAACAGCGTAGATCACAGCCTTCTCAGAAAGATCTCCAACTGCTCACCATGTGCTTGAGTTGGGTCTGTGAACTTGAAATCCAGCACTGTCTTTGTTAGGTGAGAGTGGTGGAGAGGGATTTTCAGAGGCCAAATTCTCAAGACAATGTTTCCTTACTTGGAAAAGGTGCCTGTGCGTGCTAGCTCTTGGCGTGAGCTGCATAAGCTAGGGTACCTCCTTATCTTTTTGGCATGGCAGGGCTGGAGACTATGCTGGGACTTGGTGGTGTTCCGTGGGCCAACAGAAAGACTCGTCAATGACTCTCTGTTCCATGGAGGCCAGTCAGAGAAGGTTCCTTGGTGGTGTGCTCAGAGACTGGGATTCTGCAGCTAGTGAACTCAGCCAACTAGGCAGGCTAGCAAACACCCCTAACCTCCTCCACCTCCTAGCCCCACATTCTTGAGGTTTTCGTTCATCAGACCTAAGTGAAAGACTGCCTGACTGACTGCTAATTATTCCTGGAAGTGGCATGCTGTGAAGTCTGCAAACATTTTCTGCAAACATTGGCCCACAAGAGGCGAGCTGTTGAGTTCTGGAAGCCAGGAGGCTGGAGGTGGGAGGGGGCTCGGGAGGCATTCCTCAGGCATGAGGCAGCTGGGTCCCTTTGTCTGCTGGATCTCTGCTGTAAGGTCAGCGGGGAAACAGATGCTTGGAAGATGGTCCATAGCATGGGACCACCCAGGGGAATTGGGATTTTCAGACCTGTTTTTCAGGTGAACGGAGGAGGCTGGGCTGGGGCTTCCCAGGTAGCAAGACCTGGACAGTTGGTGCCTTTCTATTTTCAAAAAGTTTCATCTGCCACCCAGCCAAACTTTGCTTGCACACATGTTTTCCAGAGACAGAGACAAAAATGTGTTTCTTGGGGTGGGGGTTGGGTGGGGAGACTGGAGTGACAGTTACATTAGCCGTATGCAGGGCCGTCCTCATCACCTCGGTATTTCCTGGAGATGGTTGCAGCCTCCTGTGAACCCCAGCCAAGGTTCTTTACAGATCCAGGGCAAGCCCCATGGCCAAGAGCAGGCTGGCCTGACTCAGAAGGAGGAACGGGAGACTCCAGGGAGAGTAGCCAGGCAGATAGAGCCCCTCCACTGCTAGAGCCCACCACCTGCTTTGGCCTCTGCTGCTCTGGCCTCCAGCTCCAGGAGCCCTGGGCTGCTCTAGCACCCTGTTTCCCCGGAGCTGTTCCAGGCTGCTTGGCCCTCTGGCCCCAGTACTCTTTACTGTTTCTTCCTCCCAACTCCTACCCACTCTTCAAGACTCCCCTCCAGGGTCACCTCCTTTGGAAAGCCTTCCCTGATTCCCTCTGTCTGCATTTGGCCTTCTCCTCTGGCCCCCACAAAATGTTGTGTTTCCTCAAGACACAGCATTTCTCCCTCACACTCATCTCCTACTTAGAACCTACAAGTCACCCTTGCACCTCCCTGAACTGTCTCTACATTTTCTACTTACCCCTTGACAGCATTACCGGTGTCCTGACTTTATTGATGAGGGAACTAGGGAACCAAGAGGTTAAATAACTTGCCTGACATCACACAGCCAGGGAGTGTCGAGGCCAGAATTCGAGCCTAAACTGGCTCTGGAATGTGTCCCACTGGAAAATGAACTCTTTGGGAGCAGGTGAGTCAAATCGTCCCTAAATTCTCAGAACAAGCACTCCAGAGATGTTGAGTGGATTTGACTATGTGAAACCATAAAGCCCCTGGAAAGGTGGGAAGGGCCAGAAAAAGAGGTAGCACCTAATGGCACGCCTCTCCCACCTGCCCCTGGGGACTGCTGTTCAGAGCCAGCAGACCCCACCACGGGTGAGCTCCTGGGAGCACAAAGGCCAGAATGATGCCTGAGGCCCCACCTGGGGAGGCAGTCTTTGGGAGGCCATTTTCCAAGGCTTGGCTCATTTCCACTGGGCCTGCCTGCCCTTTGCCACACAGTGTAGCCACAACTACTCATTTGGTTTTGGTTACAGACAACAATGGAGTTGCTCAATGGGAGAAGTGGGCGGACTGGGAGGGGGCTTGGCTCTTCTTTGTTTGGAGGGCTCATACTTAGCCCATCCTGCCCCAATCCCAGGGAGATTTGAAGGGGCTAGGAGGAAATCTTTCCTAGTCCTAGAATTTTCTATCTTCAGCCTTGAAACCTTTGCATTTTGAAAGCTTCACCTATGAGGAATTCCTATAGACTAGTGTGAGCTGACCATTATGGCCAGATGTAGACCTACTACCAGTCCTTCCCAGGGCCCTCAGAGTCCCTTTTGAGGAAATAAACAGACAACCCTGTAAAAAATTTTTAAAAAGAGCATGATACCCAGGACCCAGAGCACTGATTGGTAAGTCTGGGCCTCCAACCCTAGGCAGAGTAGCCGTGGATGTGGGTGCTGTGGCCAAACTGCCTGGACTGGCGTCTGGGCCCCGTCACTTGACAGTTGTGTGACCTCAGGTTCTTCATCTGTAAAATGAGGATTAAAAACAGCATCCACCTCACAGATTAATGCGGGTATTAAATCACTTAACTAAAAACAGCTCCTGACACATAATTAATGTTCAAAGATGGCAAATTGTTATTATTAGTCTTGGTTTTTACACCAATTAGCCCACGGCCTTGGGCAAGTCTTTTATTTTTTTCAGTTTCTCATTTATAAAAGAAGGGGTTGAACCTGGTCCTGAAGGCCCTTCCAGCTCTCTCTTTCTATCACCACATAGTTTTCCACCTTAGCTTTCATATGTATATTTATAAAAATGTAAATAGAAGTACAATCTACATTCACGTGAGTGTTCAAACTTTATGATGCAGCTCTGTGAATTGATACATACCCATGTACCCGTGCGTAATACATCTGTATATACCACTCAGATCAAGATCTAGAATGATTCTAGCGAATCACAGGCTTCCTTTCTTGTGCCCCCTTCCAGCTAGCCTCCCAACCCCCACCCAAGGGTAACTACTATCCTGACCTTCATCACCAGTTTATATAAATGAAACCACAAAATCGCATAGTATGCTTGGTGTCTTGCTTATTTTTCCCAACATTGTCTTCTACATGCATCTGCATTTTATGTGTACTGATAGTTTTTTAAATTTCTGAGCAGCGTTCCATTGTATGGATGTATTACAATTTATCCTGTATTCGGTTGACGGACATTTGAGTTGTTTCTAGCTTGGGGCTATTACCAATAGCTGTCCTATGTACATTCCATGCTTGGCTTTTGGTGAACATACTTATGCATTTCTATAGGGTCTATACCCAGGAATGGAATGGCTGGGTCATAGGGCATGCATCTGTTTGGCATTAATAGGTATTGCTTAACCATTACAAAAGTGGTTTTACTAATTTACAGTTCTACCAGCAATGTAGGAGTCCCAGTTGCTATACGTCCCTGCTCACACTAAGTATTGCCAGCCATTTTGGTGTGTGTGTCTCCCTGACTACAACTGTATCTATGTTGCTGTAGACGTGGTGATGCACGATTATCATTGCAGTTTGTATGTGACTAGCCCTCTATAGATCTTCAAGAAGGAAGCCATTCCTAGTACAGCCTCTGCAGTAGGCACGAACATTCAGAATGAAAATATTCAAGGGATATATTTCCAAATTGGCCTTCCAATGGTGGCTGCTTCAGAAGAAAAGCTGTACTGTGCTAACCTCATTTGGAAAAATGTCACTTGGGAGGAAAAGACAAAGCAGCTCCGACCTTAATTTCTAAGTGTTGGCTGTTTTTTCAGGTCCAGGAATTCAGAATTGAATAAAACTGACCACCCGTCCAGGGCAGCTCCAGAGGAATCCGCGGGTGTAAAGTGCCAGGGAGTTAGAAGTCCATTGCATTTTTTTATAGCAACTTTATGGAGATATAATTCACCTACCCTAATATATTCACAGAGTTGTGTAACCATTATCACTAATTCCAGAACATTGTCATCACTCCAAAAAGAAACCCCCGTGCCCATTAAACAGTCACTCCCATTCTCCCCTCTCTCCAGCCTCTGGCAACGACTAATCTTCTGTCTCTATAGATTTGCCTATTCTGGAAATTTCATATAAACAGAATCATACAATATGGGGCCTTTGCGTCTGGCTTCTTTCACTTAGCATCCAATTTTCAAGGTTCACCACACTGTACTGTGCTTCATTCCTATTTATGGCTAATCATATTCCACTGTGTGAATGTATCCCATTTTGTTTATCCACTTGACCATCGCTGGGCATTTGGGCTATTTCCACCTTTTGGCTATTATGAATAGTACCGCTATGAATAACCATGTACAAGTTTTTGAATGGACATGATTTTAATTCTCCCAACTATGTATGTACCAAGGACTGGAATTGCTGGGTCACAGGGTAACTCCATGAGTAACTTTCTGAGGATCTGCCAAATTGTTTTTCAAAGCAGCTATGTGGGCCGGGCCCAGGGGTTCACCCCTAAAATCCCAGCACTTTGGGAGGCTGAGGCAGGTAGATCGCCTGAACTCAGGAG
The DNA here is from genome assembly GCA_963573935.1 of Arctocebus calabarensis. Classification (NCBI taxonomy): domain Eukaryota; kingdom Metazoa; phylum Chordata; class Mammalia; order Primates; family Lorisidae; genus Arctocebus; species Arctocebus calabarensis. The sequence goes on from CAUYON010132461.1 coordinate 68,537, forward strand.
TTTGAGAGCAGCCTGAGAAAGAGTGAGACCCCATCTCTACTAAAAATAGAAAAACTAGCTGGGTGTCATGGCAGGTACTTGTAGTCCCGCCTACTTGGGAGGCTGAGGCAGGAGGAGTGCTTGAACCCAAGAGTTTGAGGTTGCCATGAGCTATGACACCATGGCACTCTACCCAGGGCAATAGAGACTCTGCCCCCCCCAAAAAAACTCAAAACACCAAAACAAAAAGACAGTGGCTATGTGATGTCACAATCTAACCAGCAATGCAATGTATCAAGTATCCAATTTCTCCACATCCTCACCACCTCTCGTTATTTTCCATTTTACTTTTTTATTATAACCATCCTAATGGGTGTGAAGTGGCACTTCAGTGGGGGGTTTGACTTACATTACCCTAATGACTATTGGTGTTGAGCATATTTTTATGTGCTTATTGGGCATGCATAGCTCTTGCATTTAGACCTGTGATATATTTTGATTTCATTTTTGTAAGGGTCTAATTTCATTTTTTGACCATGTCGATATCTAGTCTTCGGAAGACTGTCTATTCAGATCCTTTGATCATTTTTAATTGGGTTCTTTGTCTTTTTATTATATGGAGTTGTAAGTGTTCTGTATATATTCTAGATACAAGTCTCTTATCAGATATATAATTTAAATTTTTTTCTCTCATTCTGTGGGTGGTCTCTTTACTTTCTTGACTGTATGCTTTGAAGCACAAAAGCTCTTAATTTTGATGAAGTCCCATTTATCATTTCTTTTGGTTGCTTGTGCTTTTGGTTTCAAATCTAAGAAATTATTGCCTAATCCAAAGTTAGAAAGATTTACACTATGTTTATTTCTAAAAGTTTCCTAATTTTAGCTCTTGCATTTAGATCTGTGATATATTTTTATTTACTTTTTATAAGGGTATAACTACAATGTTTTACATGTGGATATCAAGTTGTCCCAGCACCATTTTCCCACTGAATTGTCTTGACACCCTTGTGGACCATAAATATGAGGGTTTATTTATGGGTTCACAGCATTTCGTTTTGTTTTTTTTTTTTTTTTTGGTTTGTTTTTTGTTTTGGGGGAGTTTTTTGTTTTGTTTTGTTTTGGGGGGGGGGTTTTGATACAGAGCCTCAAGCTATTGCCCAAGATAGAGCACTGTGGCATCACAGCTCACAGCAACCTCTAACTCCTGGCCTCAAGCCACTCTCATGCCTCCGTCTCCCAAGTAGCTGAGACTACAGGCGCCTGCCACGACGCCCAGCTATTTTTTGATTGCAGCCGTCATTGTTGTTTGGCAGGCCTGGGCTGGATTCGAACTCGCCAGCTCAGGTGTATGTGGCCGGCGCCTCAGCCGCTTGAGCCACAGGCTCTGAGCCATGGGTCCACAGCATTTGTAACTTAGAGAAAAGAATGGTCAGATATGGAGGGCCCTCAGTCGTCTCAATGTCTCAGGGTAGCACATCTGGAGGCCTCTTATCCCTCCATCTACTCTGCAAAGAAAGGGCCACCAACCAGTAGAATGGTAGTCACAGAAATTAGGTCTAATGGCTCAAGTCGAAAGCAGATCATGCAGGAAAGTTGCACATGTTTCCAGAACCAACCTCCCTTTCTCTGGAGAGTTAATGCTTCAGTGTAGACCCTGTTCCTTCTTTTGAGCATGCTGCCCTGAGTCTAAGAAAAGACTTCCCTCCTCTCCCCTTAGCGGGGTGCTTCATCCAATATTCACCCACCTAAGAGTTCCCACTCTCCAGTTAAGCGATAGTTAGAGCCCAGAATTTCAGACAGCAGAGAAAATGCTCCTGCCTGTACCTTCTTTGCCCTGTATACAGCCTCCCACTTTGGGCAACTAGTGGCAATGGACTTGTTCTGGACATGTCCTTCCTACTTTTGGTGACAGGCCTCCAGTTGACAGTGAGCACCTCATAGTTGAAGCAAACTACTGAGAACAGAAATTGAACCTGACTTCCTGCTAGCTTTGGCCCCACCTACCACCTGATGACACTCTTGGCTTCCCTGACTTAGGAGAGGCAGAGTGTCAAAGTAGAAAGGGGACAGGCTTTGGTGTCAGACAGCCTGGGTTCGAGTCCCTGACTCTACATTCACTTTCTATGCAGACACAGAGATGCATGGCTCAGATCCTGTCTAGAAAGAACCGGCTGACCAGCTGTGAGGAGTATGGTTAGTTGACAGCTTCCAGCTGTTAGCTCCTTCAGGGTCTGCCCCAGCTTTTGAGCCAAGGTCATGCTGTTCTTGAGGTGGCCCCTAGCCAGTGACTGATCAAGGAGGTGATACAAAGCTCATTTCCACCACACAGAAGACTCCTCTGAAAGGCGGTCTTGCACAGAAATTGACAGGTCTGCATGATGGTCTGGATTTCTTCACACTATGGTCTGGACTCCTCTTGTCTAGTTCTGTTTTCTCCCCTCTTCTTTCCTAGGTATTATTTCCCACTGCACCTTTTATACTCCCAGCCGTCCTGGTGTCTGCTTCCTAGAAAACTCAACCTGTCTCCCTCAGTCTGGGTTTCCTCCCTATGAAAGGGGAATCATGACATTATCACACAGGGTTGGTGGGAGGATTAGAACGGAGTAAAATGCCAGCACAAAGTAGGCGTTCTGCCAAAGGGAGCTGTTACAACTAGGGAATCTATCATTTCCACCGCTCATCCTAAATTTCAGAGGAAATAGAGATACCCATCATAGCCCAACCCTGGAAATAGCCTCAATTCCCATCAACAGGAGAATGGATCAGTATTAATACATCGTGGTTAGTCCCTACAATGGAATTTGTCAGCAATAAAATGGAATGAACCATGGATGCACCCAACAATTTGGTGAAATCTCATCAGCATTAGATTGTGCCAAAGAAACCAGACACACAAAAATGTATCATGTATGGCTCGGCGCCTGTAGCTCAGTGAGTAGGGCGCCAGCCATGTACACTGATGCTGGTGGGTTCAAGCCTGGGCTGGGCCTGCTAAACAACAATGACAACTGCAACTAAAAAAAAGCTGGGCGTTGTGGTGGGTGCCGGTAGTCCCAGCTACTTGGGAGGCTGAGACAAGAGAATCGCTTAAGAGTTTGAGGTTGCTGTGAGCTGTGACACCACAGCACTCTGCCGAGAGCAATATAGTAAGACTGTCTCAAAAAAAAAAAATGTATCATGTATGTTTCCATTTTTCAGAAGTTCAAGAGAAATAAAACTAATTAATCATGGTAGAACCCAGCACCTCAGTGATTACTCTGAAAGAATATTGACTAGGAAGGCAGGAAGAAGCCTCCTCAGGAGCCGGAAATGTTCTTTGTCCTGATCTGGAGTCTAGATTACAGTCACATGGTTGTACACATACACACGCATGGTCACAAAGAGTGTACTTAAGATTAGTAGACTTTATGCCCTATATGTTGTGTTTCCATTTTTTTAAAGGTAAAAATAGTGGGGAGGTTTTTATTATCATATGTACATGTTAAGTTTTTTGTAATTTAGAAAATTCAGATAAAAAAACAGAAAGAAAAAATTCCCTATGGCCCCACCTCCCAAAGATAACCACTAGAGGCGTTTTAGACATCACTGCACTCTCCAGCCCTGGTTATCAATCTTTCTATGTTCACTTTGGCTCATGGAGAAAGGAAGTTCAACTATTCCCTCCACCTTCTTGGAAAGAGCGCTTCCAGCCCCTCTTCTGCTCCTTCCCTCAGTTAAAACCTGAAGCTAAATAGTTGTAAGACTTCAGTGTCTAATCTGCGCATCACGCCACACTGTAGCTGAGCGCTTCTGGGCCTCTGGATCTCTTTCTGAACAGCCAGGTCAGGGGACCACTTTCACTGGGCCTTCTGCCTTTATGGGAATTGAAATACTAACTCAAGCCCTGGAAGACTTTCTGATAGTAATGTACCTGACATGCCCCATAGCTAAAATTGTCCAGGTTCAGAGCAGCCAAACTTTCTGTCTGTATTTTTGTGAGAATTGAAGGAGAAAGGCTTTTTCCAGCTTGCTTAGATGACCAATTGTCACAGTGACCCGTAGGGAACATCTCAAAGGCAGATTACGATCAAAACCAGGCATCTGAAAAACTGGGGCTTCCTTGCTAGACAGCTGGTTCTCGAAGTGTGGTCCCCAGACCAGCAGCCTCAGCATCACCTGGGAACTAAGTGGTTAGAAATGCAAATTAGGAGACCACATCCTGGACCTAGTGAATCAGAAACTCTGGGGGTAGAACCTGGTCATTTCTTTTTTGCAGGTCCTCCAAGTCTGATGCACCCTCGAGTTTGAGAATGTCTGTTTTGCAGCTTTCTAAATTCCACTGCCAGAGAAAGGAAGGATGTACTCTTGTGTGTTCTGCCCGTGCACATAACTGCTGCTCGGTGTCCTTAGTATGACTTAGGGGCATGTGCCAGGTCCATATAACTTCAAAGTTTCTTGTTCTTTATATCCTGAACCCAAGGAAACACATTCCTTTTTTTTTTTCCTCTTTTAGCTGAACAAAGATGAAATATAGCCCAATGTTCCCCCAACAAAAAGATTTATTAATTTGTACTAATGACTGTTTAGAGAAAAACATAAAAACCAATGTCCTTGTTGAATGCTCCTTCTTGAGGGCAAAATGTGGATGTTATCTGTAAAATCAACAAATTTGTCACCGAAGTGAAATGTTATCTTTTCCTGAGGACTTTCCCAGGCAGCTCAAGGACTAGATAGCCTCCCCTCTCCCCATGATCAAATGAAGAGAATTAGAGCTTGCAGCCATAACTCAAATGCTTCAAGACAGCTCAGATGTGTGTTTGTTTTCACTTTGGAGCTCCGCTCAGACCCAGCTGAAGAAAGGAGACCATGAACTTGTTCAAAGACTCAAAGAATCCACACGGACCTTTGCTTTTCCTTACCAGTCAGTGTGTGCTTAAGAACCTGCACACCCATATATGTATTTTTATTATAAATGTATAGCCCACAATTTATAAATAATAAAGTATGTAATAGTAAGCATTATAAATTTCACATAGCCAATTAACTCTCATATTCATGTGTTAGTTGATTTGTCACTAAATATCCATAGCCAACCTAAGGTGGCAAGGAATAGCCAATCATTCTGACATGAGTATTGGTTGCTATGTTAGTTGATATTAGTGAATAAAGCAAAAATGAATGTCAGAATTTATCTGGTTCATGTCAGTGATTTAAGTGACTTCTTTACTACATCAGACAATAGTTTTAAAATACTGGAAAAGTATTTCCTTAATTTTTGTGCTGTTTACAGGGACATCACTATGTGAAGCTTCGTCTGCTCTGTTACCATTTTCTCAGTCACTTTCTTAAGATTCGACCAGGGGTTGTCAAACATGTTTTGTTGAAGACCCAGAGAGCAAACTATTTCAGGCTTTGCAGCCACATGTTTTTTTTCATTTTTCTTACAACCCTGTAAAATTTAAAAAAAAGAAAAAAAACATTTGTAGCTTGTGAGCTATACAAAAACAGGCTGTGGGGGGAGTTCTTGACCTCTTGTCAAGACAATCAATAAAACAATAGATTAAGCCCCGATTTGTAGCGTTTGCCAATTTCCGTGACGTGAATACTCCTACTATGGTCTATTTCAGACTGCCAACTTGACGTCACTAAATGTGGATTTGGGGAGAGATGTATGGTGACAAAACACTATATAGTATTTCTGCTACACTGATACAAAAGACACAAGTAACCTCAAGAGCATGGAGGTTAAGTGGAGTAAAGTAATTGGGAAGGAGTATTTATTAACTTTGTTTTTAATGGGATTTACTTAATTGTAAGTTTATATAACTTACAATTGTTAGTAATGGCTGTATTTAACAACCAGCTCTCAAAATTAATAATGGGCTTTTATGAATCGGTATGAGCACACCAAATTTCAACCTATTTTTTCTTCTCGTTGGGCATGTAGATGAAAAGAGAATCTTCACTCAGTTTGGTCCATTATTCCCTGTAACAAAAGAATTTACTACAGGCTTTCTTTGAAGTTGGAGTTTCCCTGGCTCCTCTAAAATAGGAAATGATTTTAGATGTTATTTTTGCATATTTTCAAAAAGAGTCCTGTCTCTCTTCTCAACTGCTTCCTGACCACCTTTTGCTTCCAAATAATGAGAACTATTTAAAGGAAAAAGGAACTACTGCAGTGTGGTTTTAAGAAAAGCACATAGTTTGCTCTTTCAGAAGTAGTTACACAATAGTTCTGCTTATAAACTTGGGAAGAGTTAGAATAGCTTTCCAGGGCCCTCGCAAGGCTATGATTTGCCTCTTGTCGGCTGAGGTAATGCTACTTGTTGTACGCAATCATTTCTTCAAGTATTTGAGCATCTGCCATCTGCCAACCACTGTGCTCAGCCCTGGGGACATAGAGGAACCCCAGAGAGACATGGTCCCTGCAGAATAAATACTTACGCAGATTATTATTTGCTTGTACTTTTCTTAAGTACCTAAAGGAAAACATATAACAAAGGGGCCTGACCTATTCTGGAGGGTTCGTATTGTGACATTTAACCTGATAGCTGAAGGATGAGTAAAAAGGCAAGCCAAAGGGGGAGGCAAAAGGAAGGAGAACAGCTTTCCCTCCCAGGGATGTGAATAGCCTAGAGGATGCTTGTATGGAGCACAGGTACACACACAAGGTCTGACAATTAAGTGTGCGAACTCACAGTGCAGTGTGTGCCTACATTGGCAGCATTGTACAAACAGCTCAGTAAGTTTGCATAAACTTGGTACATCTCACAGCTGTGTTCGTACCAGTGTGTGATAGGGTCTTGCTGAGTGGCGTCCATTATTATTGTTTCGTGTTTTTGTGTGCCATCGTGAGAACGTTGCAGCTTGAATCATGGCAACAAACAGCATTTGTAAATTTTTTGTTAAATTTGGCAAGAGTGGAAGCAAAATTGGGCACATGTTAGTCTAAGTTCATGGAGATAATGCTATGAAGAAAACAGCAGTGTACACATGGATTAAACGTTTTTATGAAGGGAGAGAAAGTGTCCCTGATGAGACGTCAGGGCAGCCAGTAATGAGCAGAACTGATGACAACATTGCAAAAATTTGTCAAATTGTGCGTCAAAATTGTCAGCTGACCAGGAGAAGCATAGAAAACCAAGTAAATATTAAGAAAGAAAGGAAAATCTTGGCCAACAACTCATGGCTCTTATATCACGCCAGTGTGCCAGCTCACACAGCACTGTCTGCAAGGGAGTTTTTTTTCTTTTTTCTTTTTGAGACAGAGCCTCAAGCTGTTGCCCTGGGTAGAGTGCTGTGGCATCACAGCTCACAGCAACCTCCAACTCCTGGGCTCAAGTGAGTCTCCTGCCTCCGCCTCCCAAGTAGCTGGGACTACAGGCACCCACCACAACGCCCAGCTATTTTTTGGTTGCAGCCATCATAGTTGTTTGGTGGGCCCAGGCTGGATTCGAACCCGCCAGCTCAGGTGTATGTGGCTGGCGCCTTAGCCTGTTAAGCCACAGGGAGCCTGCAAGGGAGGTTTTAGCCAGTAAACAAGTAATTATATTAGAACACCCTCCCTACTCACTTGATCTGGCCTGCAGTGACTTTTTTTATTACCCAAAGATAAAGATAAAGGAAATATTGAAAGGAAGACATTTTGATGATGTTTAGGACATCAAAGGCAATATGACAACAGGTCTGATGGCCAAAGAGTTTAAAAATTGCTTTGAAGGCTAGACTAGGCCCTGACATCAGTACATAGCCTCCCAGGGGAAGTACTTCAAAGGTGACTGTAGTGATACTCAGCAATGAGGTATGCAGCACTTTTTCTAGGATGAGTTTGCAGACTTAATTTTCAGACCTTCTGTGACATAAACACATGTACAGTATGTCTGTGGTATTAATATTTCATGGGGGGAGAAATTAGGAGAAAACATGTCCAAAAACGGGTGGAGGTTGATAAGTTTTTAAAAACAACATTAAGAAACATTGGTCTGGGGCAGCGCCTGTGGCTCAAAGGGGTAGGGCGCCAGCCTCATATACCGGAGGTGGCGGGTTCAAACTTGACCCCAGTCAAAAACTGGAAGGAAAAAAAAAAAAAGAAACATTGGTCTGTATAAAGACTTTGGTGTTGTGGAGCAGTGGCAGAGCTGTGATGCTGACCTCTTCCCGTCAGGACCAACTAGGTATCTGCAGGCTTCACAGCCTGGTATTAAGACGGGAAGTTAGAGGATTCATGATTTCCAACAACTCTGGAAAATTTCCTCTATTTTCTCTCAAATACTGCCTCTTCCCCAAACCCTTTATTCCCTCTGCCTGGAACTCCAGTTGGACATCTATCTACTGGAACTTCTCATTCCATCCTCCAAGTAGCTTAACTTCTCTTTCATGTTTTCCATCTCTTTATTCCACTGTTCTGCATTCTGGATAATTTCCTCAGATCTATCTTCTGCTTCACTCATCTCTCATAAACTGTGCCTAGCTTGGTGTTTAATCCCCTATCAAGTGTTCCTTTTTCCATTGCAATGCCTCATTTTTGGTTCTTGTTGATGTTCACCTATATTTTTCAAATCCTTCTCTTCTAACCTTGTAGTTCCTATTCCTTTTGAAAATCTCTTTGAATGAGCGGCACCTGTGGCTCAGCGGGTAGGGCGCCGGCCCCATATACTGAGGGTAGCAGGTTCAAACCTGGCCCCGGCCAAACTGCAACAACAAAAAAAATTAGCCAGGCATTCGGCGGGTGCCTATAGTCCCAGCTACTCAGGAGGCTGAGGCAAGAGAATCGCCTAAGCCCAGGAGTTGGAGGTTGCTGTGAGCTGTGACTGCATGGCACCCTAGGACGATAGAGTGAGACTCTGTCTCTTTAAAAGAAAAAAAAAGAAAGAAAGAAAGAAAGAAAAGAAAATCAGGCGGTGCCTGTGGCTCAGTGAGTAGGGCGTTGGCCCCATATGTCGGAGGTGGAGTGTTCAAAACCAGCCCCAGCCAAAAAAAAAAAAAGAAAAAGAAAAAAAAAGAAAGAAAGAAAAGAAAATCTCTTTGAACATTTTAAGCATACTCATTTTAAAGTCCCTTTCGGATTTCTCTATTAGCTGTAGTTTCTAAGGTATGAATTCTCCTACTTGTTGTTACACTGGTTTCCTGGTAGTTTATTTTCTCATGGACTTAGCAAGTTTGAGCTGTGAGTTCATCTTCAGAGTCACAGTTAACAAACACAGACTCATGTGCTGTTCTGCTCGGATTTAAATTCTGGCTCTGCTGCTTCGTGGCTCTGTGACCTTAGATAAATTTCTTAATCTTTCTGTTTTGCAGTTTCAGTATCTGTAAAATAGAGCTGTTCTAAGAACGAGTTAATATAAGCAAAGCACTTAGGACAGTGTCTGGCACATAATTAAGCACTTGGTTAGTGTTGTTATTGCTGGTATTTGGCAGGGATTGTTTTACCTTGGAGTCCTTCGTCCTTTGGGTTGTGTGATTGATTCTCTACTCTCAGCTTGAAGCAACCAGTACACTTCTGAACTGTGTCCCCTCCTCCCCACTTACAGCCCAACCCTTCCCACTTCTCACTTTCTATAAGAGCTCAGATACCAGTCGCATCCCCACCCTGCTATTAAAACCCTTCACCCAGAATGTGTGACCACTTTTAATCGTGAATTAGGCTGTGTAGTTACAATTTCTGCTCACTCCTGTGGTTTTGAGCCGCCTTCTAGCATGAGGACGTGTTTAGTTTTGCTTTTGATCTCTACTACATATTTAATATAAAAAAACAATATGTTTAGACTAGAAGAGAAGCTTCCTGCAGCAGCTCAGCCAGCCATAATGACCAGCAACCCCTGAACACTTTTCCTACAGAGCCTTCCCCCTCCCTTGGCAGTGGGATCCTTGAGAGAAGCTGGGACAAAGACTAGAGTCCTTGAGGGAAGGGACACGTTGTATTTGCTTTGGTGTTCCCTGTGCCTGATACACTTGACATATGTTGCTGAATTAAGAAATGAGTGACTACATTGGCAACAGCAAGCACCACAAGTGGCCAGCTCACTGCTTGATTTCTCCAAGAATTACCACCGCCATGTTCTGTCAAAGGGACACAGTTTCTAACAAATGAAGGGAGATACCATTCCATCAGAGACTATCTCAAGGGGGAGGACTAGATGGGGGTTTCTCTCGCTCTCTAAGCAAAATACCAAACTGGGAAATACTGTGGAGGCCACAGATGAATCTGACTTTCAGACTGTTGCTTGTAAAGCACAAGAGTAAAATGTCAAGCAGGTAGCTGATGCAATCTGGCTCAGTAAGTGTATAGCTCTATTTATATTAAGACACACACATATATCAGGCCATCAGCAGTACTTGTATAAACAGTGACTCTCCTGTGAAGGTAAAGGCCTCCCCTTTTCAGTTCTAGTGACTGAGACACATTTTTCCAGTCCTGGGGGCAAATACAGATGTAGCAAGTTCTTTCTTCCCCTTGGAAATTTGGCAGGTACGAGGGTACTGCCTCTGTTGCCACGTTCTCTCGGGATTTTATGATTCTGTGCACATGGCCTGTGTGAAGGCTTTGCTTAGGTCACCTTTCGCCTTAGCAGCCAGCATGGTGTCTGACGCTTCAGGAAGACCCCGGTGTTTCCCAGATGGGGCAAGCTCTGGCTGTACAATTACTCCCCTCCAGCTGGGAAATGTGACATGGAGGTGATGAAGTGGCTGCTGAGAAGGAGGCAGTTTGACTCTGAATTTTGTCTGTTCTTTATTTAAATCTAAAGATTAAACATACGCACATACATATAAAATCAATTTCTTTCTCTCTCTCTCTCTCTCACTCTAATACACACACACACCACAACCCAATTGCATTGGGGGTATTCTTTAACAATTCATGTGGAATTCCCCTGAAGATGTATTTCCCAGTCTAATCACTTACCCTTTTCCCTGCTTACTAACCATCTCATCATTTTCTCTTCCTGTGTTCTTCCATGGTTCCTTAGCATTGATTGCTTTTGAACATCTGGCCATCTCCATTAACCACAATGGTCAGCTTAGGGCCCTTTGGGAAAGAGATGGGGACCCTAAATCCCTTTCCAGTTTGAGCTTCTTTGCTTCATTCTCTCCCATGGCCAAGGGGAAGCCTATCTCTGGACCTTGATTCTGAGAGGAGACAGATTCACGAAGCTGCTGTGCCACTGGTAAAATAATGCTGCCCTTATGGTGGGCATTCTTGTCTATAAGGGAAAGTACTGGGATAAATTTCATCCGAATCTAAACCGCTCAAATAACTCATCCTTCTTCACATCAATATACTGTTCCCTGTTACCACAGATGCAGCAGGGAATGAATATGGGCTCTATATTGAGACAGACTTGGGTTCCAAGTTCCAGCTTCAGCTGTTAATAGCTGGGTCACTCTGAGTAAGTTTCTTACCCTCTCTGAGCTTCTATTTATTCATCTGTTAAATTGGAATCGGATACAACCTACAGACAGCCCCCAACTTGCAGTGGTTTAAACATACAGTTTTTCAACTTAACAATAGTTCTCTCGTGATGCAGCCCCATCCTAATTGAAGGAGCATCTGTATATTCAAAGCACTGGAGACATAATAGGTGCCCTATAAATAATAGGAGCAATTACTATGATGATTTCAAAGATGATCACAGCCCTTGGCCCTTCCGGTCTCTCTGAAGTCCAAGATGATCAGAGCCTGTTCCCTCTCAGTTGAAAAGAGGGCTCTGAAGATGAACAAAGCATCTTCCCACATTCGGTCAAGTGATAGCTCTGAGCCACGGAGTGCTCAGCATAGCTGTATCACTCTGGGAGGCTCTAGGAGAAAGTGTAAGCAGATCTGCTGCTCTCAAGGAGCCCGAGCCATGCAAACGAGCAGATAAGATATAAGTGGGCAATAAGACTAGTATCTGCTAAATTATTCCCTGTAGACCACAAGTGCTTTAGAAATTCCAAGGGTGGGGGGGGTGCTGCTGTGATTGAGAAGTCTTCCTGGAGGAGGCAGGGCTTGAGCTGAGATTTAAAGAAAGTGAGATTCGTAGTTACCCTTAGAAGAAGTGAGAGCTCTGTAGACAAGTGCTGGACAAACTTGAAAGGTAGGCATCATTTTTACTTCCATTTTACAGATAAGAACATGGAAGGCCACATAAGCCCAGTGACGACTCCAAGGCCCACTCACTAAGGAATTGGTAGTGCTGGGGTTTTAAGTAGAAAATTTATTTCCGCTTGGTGTTGAAGGTTATGTTCAAAGATGGGTCCGACGGAAGGAAGAAAGCATAGGCTTTTGCTAGGAAGTAGGCAGTAGCTAGCTGTTGATGGTTTTCTGGACAGGAGTAATGTGACGAAGGCAGGATGTGTTTTTTATTGTCACAGTGCAGTAAAATTTCAGGAGGGTCATTGGGAAGCAGTTGCAGTAAGTTAGGGGTAAAGCATTGAAGGTGTTACCCAGGGTAGGGGCATAGTGGGACTAGAGAAAGCGTTAACCCATGAAACATGTCAGAGGACAAATTCACAGACTTGGAAAGTGACTGAATATGGAAAACAAAGGACAGGGGTGGGAGGGGGTGGGTTAAGCACCTGGTCTTGGGACCAGAAGACCGGGTGATCCTGTTGCTAGGCATATCGGGAAGACAAGCTCATCTTAAGGTTCTTGTTTATATAAAATGGGCCTTCCATTACTGTTGTTATTAAATCTTTGTTGAAAAAAACACTGTATACGAGGACACAGACAAATTCAGAATATGAGATGTTTTACAAGACAACTAGCCTGAACGCTTCATAAAGTCAATGTCACACTCAAAAAAAATGGGAGCACATGCTGTTCTGGATTAACTGATGCTAAGGACAAGTAAAGGCCATGAACAGCTTTGGTTTTAGATTCTGCCTTTCAAAAAAACCTACAAAAGCTATTTGGCATATGAATTGGAAATGACACGATATTAGGAGATTATTATTTATTTTCCTAGTTGTGATAATGACTTGTACTTAGGAGGGACAGTCTTATTCTTTGGAGTTTCATTCTGAAGAATTTGGGGGGGAGTATGTCATAGTGCCTGTGACCTTCAAGTATTCAGCAGAGAAAAAAGTATATAAATGGACTGATGGAAACAGAACTGTCCAGCAAATATCTTAAAATCTTAATTGAGGAATCTTGGTGGGTATATGTGTGTCCATATGTGTGTTCTACTTTTTATCTCCTTGCATGTCTGAAATTTTTCAGAATAAAACTTCGGGAAAAATAATGCATGAATGTTATAAAAAGTTAAAACAGTATGAAAGGGTATGGAGGAAATCTCTCTAGCCCAGATACCCAGTACTCCTTCCTAGAAGTAACCACTGCTCCCATTTCTTGACATTTCATCTGTATTTATGAGCCTATGTATGTATTGGTAAATCTTTTTTAAAAATAGGTTTATACTATACATCTTTTTTCGAAATTTCAGATCAATGTATGATTAGATTACATTGTTTGTGTTCGTTAGCAGAAGTCTGAGTTGTATTTGAGCCCTTCACCCAAGAGGTGTGCTATGTACCCCTACATTGTGCCCGTTCGGTGGAGGCTTACTGAGCCCCTTACTCTCTTATGTATGCAGTTAAGAAGTTGGTCAGGAAAATGGAGACCATCCCTTACTCCTAAGAGTTGACTCCGTGGAGGGCAGTTGCGTTGAGCTTGCACTGCCGTGATGGCAGCTTGCTTTTTTCAGGAGCCTTCTCAGAGATTGTGCCATGTGGCCACATGGAGATTTGCCTCATTCTTTCAGCATGGTTTTCGAGATGAGTATGGCTTTAATTATATTGGATGTCTGATGATTGGTGGGACATCTGGGTAGAAAAAACTTGCCGAGGCTTCCTGAACTTGCCTGATCGTAAGAATCACTTGAGTATCTGTCTAATGAGTTCTCAACCTTGGACAATGCTGCCATAAGCAGCTTGACAACCAAGACTAGGGCTTCAGTGACAGGACTGCCCCGAGAAATGGAAGTTCCACCAATGGTGCTAGTGAGAGGCGTGAGAATACACAGAGAAGGCAAGACGCCAGAGAAATGCTGAAGTCCAAGGACAGAGCCCACAAACTCCCTTATGAGCTTCCGCCCCCTGCCACTCCCCACCAAAGATGATTGCCTCCTGTTGTAATCCTAGGAGTCACATTTCCAAAGCATGTGCAGTTTTGAATATGAACCCTCCCTCCCTGCCAGCACCTGAGCAAATTCAAATCGCACGCTTGGATGTAAGATGCCTCCCTGCAAATGGCAATATTGGGAAAATGTAGCTCCAGAAACTAGATCTGGGGTTGAACTGAAGTTGCCTGAAAACGAAAGCCTTGGCACAATTAACCAAAGGGGACTGGATTCTTTATTTTTTTTCTCGCAGCTAAATCCTGCACACCTTGCAATCTTTGGGAGGCGGCCGTCTTATTATCATTCCTGATATGAAGTTGAATTTCTAAGAAATGACTTTTTGTAATATCTGTGGACTTGAACCCCCACCAGAAGTAGTCCTAGGAGTTCCAGTCACTATGTTTCAAACCTGATCTTGAGATAAGAACCACAACTGTTGAGGGGCCTTGAGTGCACACAGACCCCCGGAGCCTTGCACTGACCTCAGCTCAGTGCCTTCAGGTGTCCTAGAAAACCTAGCTCTGCATGTAAGTCACCCTCTGAATTGGGACAAAGGAGAGCAGGTCCCAATGTCATTTGAGAGACCCACAAGGTCAGAGAACTACATTGGCTTGCTCCCCTGCCTGAAATGTTCCCATTTCAGTGTGAAGCACTGAAGTCCCCTGGCTTCTCTAAATGGAAGTGTTTCGGGGAGAGAGAGAGAGACTGGATCTATAATCTTTTAAGAAGATAAGCTTTTTACTTAAAAGAAGGGTGGGTAGTGCTGTATCTGTTTTTTGGTATAATCCTGGAGCATAAGCAGATGGCAGGGAAAAGGAAGGGAGCCAAGGAGGCCCAGGGCCTGCCAACACGGTCCCTTAGTCACTGGGAGAAACTTCAGGAATGAGGGAGGTGAGCCATGGGGCCCAGGGAGAGGTGAAGGGCATGCGTGCCCTGGGCTGGGCTGTTTCTCATATATAGCCCCACAGGCACACCCTGACTGGAGTCATTGTGGGGGCAGGAAGCCATCATCACAGTTTCCAATTCCCTACCCCAAAGTGCATGTGCTTTGAATTTTCAGGGAGCCTGCTGGTCCACAGACACGTCCACCTGCCCCATTATACGTGTATTCCGTGGCACAGACTGGTGGGCCACAGTGGCAGAGCCACAGACCCCACATCTGAGGGATCAGGCCTCAAGGATCTTGCATTACAGTTTATTCCATCTCTGCCATGTCTCTTAAGAAGTCCATAATTTTATTTTTTTCCTTTTTTAATTTTAGATTCATATGAGGGTGTGAACAATTAGGTTACGTCGGTTGCATTTGTTAGGTAGAGTCCAAGTTGTAGCTGAGCCCTTCACCCAGGGGGTGTGCCATATACCCTTACAGTGTGCCCATCAGGCGAGAGCTTACCAATCCCCCTTCCTCCTCCCTTCTTCCTTCTCTCCTCCCTTCCTCCCCCACTCCCAATTTAATTTAATTATGCTTTTCTCTCCTGTGGGTGTGCAGTGGTTCACTATTCAGCCATATTTCTTTTTTACTTTTCACTGCTTCCCCACTCCCTTTTAAAGGACATATTACATTCCAGGTACTGCAGTGAATATTCTTTATTTACTCTTCACCACAACCCTGCAAGGTGGATGTTACTGTTAACCACATTTTAAATATGTGGAAACTGAGGCAAGAAGAGGTTAAGGAGGCTGGCCAGCAGTGCTCTATTCCAGCAGAACTTCTAGAAGTCAGTTGGTCCTGTGGAACCCTTCCGATTGCTTTTCCTAACTCCAACTTACTTCTGCCTCATCCCCCCCTCTTGATTCAACTCCTAGGACAATAGGTTTGTCTTCAGATGAGGTTACCTGGGATAGGTCTGCTATGGAGTCAGCTCAGGTAGGGTCCAGCCTCACAGCTCAACTAGGGGCTGCTGTCTGCGGAACCATAGAACGAACATGACAAATTTCACCAGGGGTGGCCACAAGCCATACAATCCTTTACAAGACCCCGAAAACATCCCTGAGAAATGATAGTTAGATCACTGACCAGGCCCCTGGACAATGAAAAGACAGCACAGTAACTATCCATCCAGCTGAACTACGTGAGCTGCCAATGTGGGTCTCTTACAGAGACCTTCAGTCAGCCACTCAGTTCCAGCCTAATCTCCTTTCCGAGTCTGCCTGAACCAGCTCCATGGTTGCTTCTAGGTCACTGTAACCCCAAAAGGCTTAATTAAAATCAGGAAATAGGCTTATGCTACTCTCCTGCAATGCCATAAACTCCAGATAGGCCAAATTAGGCTGTAAGGACATACAGGCATAAAAGGTACCTTGGGCACAACACAGTCACCGGGACACACACATACACACAACCTGCCCCCACCAGTAGAAATGGAGAAACCAGAAAAGGGAAGTATTTGGCTCTAGGTGAGTTTCCTTTTATACAGACTGGAGACAAAGGGGCTTGTCTACTGAAGGCACTTTATTTGGGTATGGGGGAAGTGATCTTCCCAGCCTGAGGCCCCAGGCAGAACTTGGCCTGGTGTGTGCTTTGGAGGAAGGATAGGACCAAGTAGGGGCTGAGTGTCAGGCTGAGGGTGGGAAGAAGACAGAGGAAGAAAGGGGAGGCAGATAGCGAGGGAGACAAGAGCCTGGAAAGTGAAGGGATCAGACACAAAAGACACAGAAGAGATGCTAGAGGGTGGGGGCAGTCAGGAGGATCTGGCCGCTGGCAATCAGCTCCTCATCTTGCTAAAGTCATTTTCTGTTTACCAGATATCACTGGGGCATTACAGGTCTCACACCAATGACTTATCCAATAGTGGACACTTGTCCCCTTTGGGTCTCAATATATTTGGAAGTCAGTTTTGGATAGATAGCTTTTTGAAATGTATTCACACTCCATTGCTTGCTGACACTAGACATCCTGACTCCTTTTTCTGGAAATAGTGGGGAAAAGGCAAGGAGTTTGCTTGTGGGATCAGTTTCATTCTTTAAACAGATATTTGTTTATTCAGGGTCTTCTTTGCACTGAGCACCAGATCACATGCTGTGGTCACAGTGGTGGACACGATAGACCTGGATCCATCCTGTGGACCTTGTTCTGTCTGTAGTTTGGCCCATTTTGAGAGCATCATGGGATGAACACTTCCTCTTCCTGAACGGTGCTGGACTGTGATCAGTGAGGTCTTTGAGGGTCTCTGGAATAAGTTGAATTATTGGCCCTTATGGTAGAAGGCCCAATATTATGGTTCTGGGCTTTCCCGATGTCAGCCGCCACTTCACTGCTGCTGTCCCTGCATTGCATCTATAGTGGCCGGAAGATGTAATTCCTTTCCTCGCCCATCATAGGGTCATGACTGACACTCCTATAGCAAAAGACAGGTTAATAAGAGAAAAACATGGCACATTTATTTAATCAAAGTTTTACATGACATAGGAACCTTCAGAAATGAGACCCAAAGAGCCATGGGAAAACTATTTTTATGCTTAGTCTCTCTCTCTCTTTTTATTAAATCAAAAAGAGATAGATCATGTACATGTTAATGCATTTAAGGGGTACAATGCGCTGATTTCATATACAGTTTGGAATGCTTACATTGTGCTGGTTCATATATCACTCACCTCATTTATTTAATTATTGTATTAAGACATTTATACTCTATGCTCAATAGATCCGACATGTACCCTTGCACTATGCACCATAGATGTGATCCCACCATTCACCCTCCCATCCCGCCTCCCTCCTTCATCCTGGGCCATAGTTGTGATCTAGTCTTCATATGAAAGTGAGTGGTTGTACATGCTTAGTCTTGATGAACAATGGACAGGCATGTAGAGAAGTCATCGGACAAAGGGGATGGTCTAATGATAACACTCCCAGTGAAGCCTGTATGTTTAGATTCCTCGTGATCTTTCTGTGGAGCATTCTTTCCTCCTTGGTATGGGGCAAGACCCCTCTGGAATGAAAGTCTACAAGGGAGAAGGGAGCGAGTGACCTTTCTAGGTTTTATGGCTTGCTTTGGGGGAAAAGGGTTCTAATTTCTATGACTCACCTACGGGGGGGAAATGGGGTGGGGAGGGAGACTGGAGAGCAGGAGGTCAGAGAGAGACTTTGCTTTCGAGGCTGTTTCTAGCACCTTCCAGCCTCCTTTAGTTCAAAGTATTCAGCATGCAAAATGCCATACTTTGGTGTCTCATTTTCTGATCCCCCATGCTGTTCGTATGCCATGTTATTTAACACCAATTTGCCTAGATTAGAGCCTTACAGTGGCTTTTCTGTCCCACAGAGTAAGGCGCATGTGTTTTGTGCTAATGGCTGGTCGGTCACTTGGCTGTATTTCCTCCTTGTCCTGAGTTAGCTGCATTCCTCATGGTTGAGGTTGCTGGACATATAGCTTCCAGAGAAGTGAGGACTCACAGTGTAGTCAGTGATATGCTGGCAAATGATTAACAACTGGCTAACTTGAGGTGGAGGGGAGTGCAAATTTAGAGCTTTTACTGATTGCTGTGGTGGAAATACTCCCACCATGGCTAAATTCAAGCTCCCAACATGACATCACTGTGCAACAGCACACCATTGTAGAGTAATTCCACCGCACAGATGCACGTACAATAGATACAAATAACCTCAAGAGCATAGACAGTGGTAACGTGTAGTAAAGTGACTAGGAAGTGATAAACTTTGCATATTCATTAGCTTTGTCTTTAACATAACTTAAATGTAAGTTTAGATAATTTGATTTTTAATATGGCTATATTTAACAAACTGGCTCCCCAAATTCATGTTGAACCATTGGTTCTCACTATGCAGTTGAGGGCAGCTCCACCTCACTTTTCTCTTAGCCTAAGCAGTAGGAAAAGGAGCTGAGTAGACAGGTCCCCAAGGCTCTCATCTGTACTTTAACCAGAGCAGCCCAGCTCATATTCAATTTATGCATGATGGAGTTCTAATGAGTTTAAAACATCCTTTTGAAAGTCACTGGTATAGATGGTCTGTGAGGCTCCTTTCAGGTAGGATATTGTAAATTAGCCATTTCCCCTTTCATTCCCTTGTCCCCTGTTGTCACACAGGCATCCCATTCCTAGTATTCCCAGAGATTTTTCTGTCCCATCCTAAGGCTCTCCATTTAGTAAAGAGATTCCTCCCAGGCCATATTTTACTCTTCAACACGTGAGTCTAGAATAGACTCATAAGGTCTTTCAAATACAAAGGAATGAATTTCTAAAAATCAGAATTCCAAGAAGGGGAGGGCTATCTCTAGCAGCTTTAAAAACTTAACACTGAGCAGTCAGACCTGATTTATATTTCGTATTGTCCTTCAAAAACATCTCTAGATGCTGGGTTACCCCCCAAACACTGCCCTAGAATGTATCTCTATTTTTCTTTACACAACACAATTTTCTTTGAGTAAAAACTAAAACCTTTTCCTAGCAGATGTGTGGTTGATTTTTCACTGAATGCAAGCTTTTTAGCCATGGAAATGGTAGAGAGGCTGCTAGGGTTATGAATATGACACAATCCTTTTCTGAAGGCAAATTCACCCTCTTTAGCCTGCCAGAGAAATTATTTTTCCAGGAAAACTAAACAGTAAGCACATACTTGGATGTTCCTTTCAAGCAAGAGAGGAGCCCTTTCTATCCCATTAAGGTCAGGCAATTGCCCAAATGATTTGCTTCACTGCCTATCATAACGGGGAGTGTGGGACAGAATCAGCAGGAGCCTACTCTCATCTCTCTCCATCCGGCAGTCTAGTCGAACAAAGTTCATAGGCATAGCCCCCCCCCCCCGAAGCCTGCAATCAGAGAGGCTGAGGCTGGGGCCTCGGGACACCTCCTCCCCAACAAGCCCAAAGCATGCCTTCAGTTCAGTATAGCAGCTCATGAGAATCAGTATTCTGGAACCAAAAGTAGAGTAGTGAAATATGGTATATTGAAGCTGGTGGCCCAGAAGGCCATCAACTGAGGCTCCGAGCTTCCTGGATAGCCGTCAAACCTGCTGGGTGCATACTTTTCAAATGCAGATAGAATAGCCAGTGGTCCAGGAGCTATGAAGGACAGGGGACCTGCTATTTCCTGCCTACATGGCTACCTTCTGAGGTCCAGGGGTGCTCTGTGTAGCTTTGCTTCTCTGGTTCTGTCCCCACTGCTGACCCTTAGCTCCATTTTGCTGAGGGTTGATGGCTCACTGTCTGAAGGCTTCAACTGTAAAGAGGTATGTATGCATGCCCAACACATAAAACAGACCCAAAGCCAAGCTCTGTCCAGTTGAGGCCAACTTAGGCAATAAATCTTGCTCAATTCCCTGGTCAGAATACCTTTGGCTACCTCTGTAAGCCCAGTCTACTCTTGATCCAGGGCCCTTTGGCCAAGATCCCTGCACAATCGGCACTCTTTCCTCTTCTCTGTCCAAGCTGAGCTCACTCTCCCCTGGCTCCCCCCAAAGTTCTTCACTTTCAGAATCAGGATCTTTTGAACAAAAATCTTCCTATAAAAATCTCTTCTCTAACTCCAACCTCTAACCTTCTTCCAACCTAGACTCTTAGATTCTCTTAAGTCTCCCAGCACTTGAATTGTAGAGGAATTTAGTCTCTCCAGGAGAAGCAGAGAGACACTCTCTATTTATTTAGTAACATTCAATGGCTGCTATTATTTCTAGATCACCATGAAAATCATCAATTTCAGAGTGTGCTTTCCCCATATCACTTGCTCTTGACCATGGAGAAAGGTTAGAAATCTAAACCAGCAAAATACTATCTTTTCAAGGCACCAAAAGGAGGGAAAGTTAGCTTATGTTTTAGAAAGCCCTGGAATATTATGGACTAGCTGAGTAAATGTAATTAGGAAAAGGGAAGTCAAGGTTAAATTTACTTGTAGCCCAAGAAGTCTCATGATAAAAGTGAATTTTCTTAAGAATTGCCAGAAAGCAATTTGGGGACTGATGAACCCAAGAATTTCAAAAGAGCCTCCACCTTTCACCTGGCCTTGATATCACCAAAGGGCTCCTATTTCTCCAGTGTAGGCTCAAGAAGCAAGCTTTTCATTGCTGCTTTCCAAAGTGTGCTCATACCATTAGCTCACTTGATTCTCACTATAACCCTGCAAAGGAAGTAGGACAACTATTAGTTTTCTCCTGCCTCAATTCTGGAAGATTCCTAGGAGTCAGATATTGTGCAATTGTCAAGTTGACGGGTTTTGCTTTATTTTAACATGCTAACAAAACCTGGCCTAATCTAATCGTCATGTAAAGGGAAGGTTCATCATGCAACATTGTCCCAAGCTAGGCAGAGAGAAGCCTGATGATCAGAGGTGCAATGATCTGGGGGAAAACCTTGGGCAATTCAGTAATTCTACTCCTCCTTTCCCTTCCTAGAGCTAAAACCCAGGCTTTTGAAAGGGTGGGCTTGTGTTATCCTGAAGCTACTCAAACCTTTTTTCTTGTAGACTGGATACCAAGGTCAAATTCTTATATACTTGTCTAAATTTGATCAACTTACCAATTAACTGCTCATTGTGTACCTAACTCTGGTCTGTGGGGGGAGGAAGCAAAGAAGTATGAGATGCAGACCCTGTGACCTCCAGGAGGTTTCCATTTTGTTGGATGCTAAACTTACACACATTGCACAATAACACATAGCAGCCAAAACAGAATGAAAAGAAGATCAGGGAGGATTGATACAGCCAGGGTAGGCATCCCAGAGAGTCAAAACACAGTGATGGTTAGGAGCACGAGCTCTGGGGTTAGGCAGTAAACATGGCTTGGAATTCTAGATCTGCCATTTCTAGCAATATGAACCTAGAGCAAATCACCATACTTGATCCATAAAATGGGGTGAATGAAAATTAATAAATATTTATAAGGTTGCCACGATTAATAAATGAGCATAGTGTGGTTTCAATATGGTGCTATTTAAGCTGACCACTGAAGAATAGTGAAGATCTGGAGACCGTCAAAGGGAGGGACACTGAATTAAACGAAAGTACTGAATTATAAGGAAAGAAGGTGGGTAAAGGTATTGGGGATATTGTTCTTGTTAAAGCAGGAAAAAATAAACTTTGTTCAGTTGAGTACAGGTGGATGGAGAAAGGCCACCATGCAGAGAAGTTTAGATAGGATATAAGAAGGGACACTCCGGCCAGACTTTTAAGTAAGAGAGGGACCTAAAGATAGTGGTCTTAGAATAAGATTGGCTTGTGGGTGTACTTGGTGATTTGGAGAGGGACTGAAGGATATTCATTGTGTGGAGTGTGGATTGTGAAGTGGCAAGACCCCCACAGCCTGGGAGGTGCGTTCAAATAACCCCCCCCCCAACTGCTTCTCCTCCCTTCCTAAAAAACAATAGTTTTTTCTCCTTGCTCCCTCTGTCAGAAGTCACGTAGCTTCTGTATATCTTTTGCCTAAAAGCACACAGCCTTCTCTCCCTAGAGCTAATCTTTACCCCGTGTACTATTACTTCCCCTCGACCTTGTAAGATGAAAATATTCCCACTCGCTTTCCCCGTTGATTTGCAACACTGTTAGTATAGAAACCTAGTTTAGATACTATATAAATAAAGCTATTCATACTGTTTGGTGCTGGCTGCAGCTATCAGCTGCACCAGGCCTACTGATCCCATCCTTATCTCTTGTGTGGTCTTTGTTTTGTGTTTTATTTCTTCATCCCCCAAGATTCCCACTTTGGTATGTGCTGGATCAGAAACATTGTTTCAGGCATGAGTGGATAATGACCTGAACTTGAGCTATGAGAATGAGAATAGAAAACATTTGAAAATATTTTGGAGGAAAAACTAACTGGATAGAGTAGGTGAATGGATGTGAGGGATGAAAGAGAAGGAAGGGTCTGGGGTCTGGGGTCTGGGAGGGTTCTAAAGTTTTGAATCTAGGTGACTTGGAGAGTAGTGGTGTCATTGACAGAAAAATGGGAGTCGAGAGAAGCAGTAGGCATGGAAGGAGGATGATGGACTCAATGTTCAATCTGTAGAAATATCTGGAAGGAAATGGTGATACCTGAATGTTCTAGGGAGTATAATTTCCTTCTTTTACTTTACCTCTGACAGAGGGAGATCTCACTTTTGGTTAGATAATTATATTACCTGCAAATATTGACAGTTTTTCCCTTCTTTTCTGGCACTATTCTTTTTCTTATTCTACTGAACTGTCTTGGACCACCAAAAAAAAGGTTGAAGAGTAGAGCTACAGTAGAAGTCAACATTCCTGTCTTGTTTTTGACTTTAAGGGCAAAAACAGCTAATGTTTCAAAGTTTGTTAACACTTGTAATGCTTCTATGTATGAAGCACTATTTATGGATGCTTTACAAAAACTAGTTTAGTTAAGGTTCCTACAATGTTAGAAGATAAAATTATTGTTACCATTTTACAAAAGAAGAAACTGAGGCACAGAGAAGCTAAGTAATTTGCCTAAGATCACACAGCCAACAAGTGGCAGAATGGAGCTTCCTACCTCCACTGTCTAGCTTTGGGAGCTGTGTTCTTAAACACTCTGCTATGCTTGCTACCCCTTTAAGTATGGAGTTTTCTGTAGATTTCTAGAAGATATTCTTTAGAAAGCTAAAGTTTCCTTATATTCCTAGTTTTCTTAGTGCTTTCTAAGAGCACATGGGTGCTCAGCTTTAGCAAATATTTTGTGCTGCATCTATTGAAATGATCATATTGTTTTCTACTTTACTATGAAAATATAACCAATTATATTGGTATTATTTCTGATGGTGAACCACCCCTGTACTTTGGGGTTAAACCCTACTTGGTTATGTTATAGTCATCTTGTTCCAAACTGCAAGATTTGGTTTATTAATAATTTATGTGGCCGTTCCATATAGCGGTCTCTCTCTCTGTTGGTGGCACTGAAAACTAGTACAACTTCTATGGAAAATTGTGCAGAGATACCTTATTTTTCTGTACTCATACAATTTTGTATTGGTGTAATGATAGCTTTGGAAATTAAGTTCAAAGCTTCCCATTTTTTTTAATGCTTTGAAAGTGGTAAGGAAATTATCTGTTTCTTAAAGGTTTTAGACAATTTACCTTTAAAACTTTGTGTGTGTGTAGGGGTCTGAGATATTCTACACATCTTTGTTTCTATTTCAATTTTGTCTCTCCTTTTACTGGTATCAAATTGTCATCTTGTTTTCAAGCCAATTTTGATAACTTATAGTCTCCTAGAAAATTATCTATTTCATCTAGATTTCCAAATTTATTGGTATAAATATTGATACAAAAATAACAATTATTTATAATTTTATAACTATACCAGGACTTACACAATTACTAAGAATACTTAATATTCTCTTATGCTTTTTGATGTATTCTCAATGTCGTTTTCACTTCCCTCTCCCTTTCCTTTTCACTATCTGTTTTTACTCCTGAGTGGGGTTTTGTTTTTGTTTTTTTTAACAAACTTGCTCACTTTTGCCTATTTTAATGGTCTTTTCAAAGAGCTGGCCTTTTGCTTGTATTGATCGATTTTCCATTTTTGATGATTGTGTACATTATACATTTTTGATTTAATCTTTATCAGCAAAACTTACTCCTGTCAAGCCCATGTGTCTGGAATAGCCTTTCCCCCGCCCCGTTCACTCAGCTAACTGACTCCTAGTCATTCTTCACTTTATGCATCATGTCTTTTGGGAAGCCTTCCCTCACTCTCTAGAATGATTTAAATGTTCATCCTCTGTCCTCCCCCAGCAACTTTAAGTCTTTATCATTCCATGTTATAATTAGCCATCTGTCTCTTCACTATTAGATTGTAAATTCCTTGAGGGCAAGGACCATGTCTGGATCATAATTGTACCTCCAAGCACCTACCATAGTACTTGGCATCCCCCGTAGGAATTTGTAGCAACCTACCCAGGAGCTGGCAGGTAGATCTAACAAAGGAGTTCCTGCCACAGTCTCTTGCCTGGGGTTTGGGGTCTTTTTTCAAAAGGAAAAAATATATACCCTTGGGAATTTTTTTTCTTGATTTTTAAAATAAAACCCTTCCAAAGTGTCATCTCAATGGTCAACCCTTTGGAAAGGTATCCTGCCCACTCCCCAATTCCTCTGCCTTCCAGAATAGATCTAGAGCAGGCATCCTTAAACTTTTTAAACAGGGGGCCAATTCACTGTTCCTCAGACCTTTGGAGGGCCAGACTATAGTTAAAAAAAAAAAAAAAACTATGAACAAATTCCTTTGCACACTGCACATATCTTATTTTGAAGTAAAAAACAAAACAGGAACAAATACAATTCACACCAACGCATGTGGCCCGCGGGCCGTAGTTTGAGGACCCCTGATCTAGAGGGATCAACCCCAAAGGAGACAAGGCCAGGAGTTAATCCTAAAGGAGCTGGGACTAGCTGGAGTTTAAGAGTCTAAAGACTAGCCCAGGGCTTGTCTATTTCAAAACAGAGTTCCTGAATGGAAGCCCTTTCCTTCTCTGCAGTGAGGTTTGGGGGACCTCATCCCACACTTCCACTCCTCTCATTTATAATCTCATCTGAAATACATTTCCCTCTGTATTCATCTTTCCCCTCAATTCCCTTCTCTTATTTACCATTGACCCTGTAGTTTTTTATTACTTGTGTCCAGGAGGTGTTTCGAGAATGTGAACTGAAGTAGTAGTTTATGAAATTGGCAACACCCATGCATTGCTACCCTAAGTTTTCTTCTGGAAACTTCTGTGGTTAGCACTCATGTCCAAGGAAAGCAGAACACAGGCTGAACTGAAAGAGAGGCATTCCAAAATCATGGAACACCATCAGCATTAGGGCTGGCTCCTACCCACTTCTCAGCTCCTACCTCCACCCTAGCTGGGGTCTGATAGAAGACTATTTCTAGAGACAAAAACCAAACTGGTGACCGAGGGTTTTCCTGCTTACTGTGAATTTACTTCCTGGGAAAGATGGTCTCACTTCCTCACATAATCTGAGTTCCTCTTTGAGGAAGGGATCGTGAAACTAAAAATATAAAAGAACTTTTGAAACAGAACTCATTCTGAAATGAGATTCAAGACCCAAAGCATATCCACTCTGTGCTACCTGCCTAAGACAGAACTAAGGAAAGAGAGGTGGCTGCAGGGACCCATGTGGGCCCAAGGGCACTGGGAAAGGCCAGGCAGCCTAACTCAGACCTTTCTGAGTTTGCTTTGCCAACAGAAAATGTGTTGCAGGCAGTGCATTAAACTCCAAGGATATAGCAAAGAACAGGACTCAGTACTGCCCTTGAAGAGCTGTAGCCTGGTGTCTGTGTGAGACATAGTATCCACATTTGGAACTCTCGTGGCTACTAAGCTATCTAGCACCTTGACTTAAACATGCACCATCCCCTCAGCATTTTCAGTGGCCTTGAAGACAGGAACTATCTCATTCATCTCTATACCCCCAACATCTAGCACATTGCTTAAAATATATACACACTCAACAAATACTTTTATATGAATGAAGGAAGAAAAGAAGGGAGAAGAGAAGGATAGAAGGAAAAAGATTAGACGAGGTATCCCAGAAATGGTTCGTATTGACTAGAGATGATGTCTGGCTCCACAGGAGCTAATCTCAGGGTAATGTGTGGGTCCCAGATAATCCCTGGCTGGGTCCCCCAGAAACAATCCTCCCAATCAAGACGTCTCTGAAGCAACTATCAGAGTCATGGGAGAAAATCTCAGTTGTTCAAAGGTTGGTTTCACAGATGCTAGTGAGTTTGAATTGGTCACTTTTGTTGTTGTAGTTATGTTTGAAAGTGTTAAAACATCAAGATAGGAAAACAATTTGGTGGTTCCTATCTTGATGGTTCCATTTAACAAAGTTAAATGTTGGAATTACTATAGGACCTGCAATTCCACTCCTGGGTATATACTCTAAAAAAAAAAAAAATTGAGCAAAGGGACTCAAACTAGTACAAGCATACACATGTTCATAGCAACACTACTCACAACAGCCAAAAGGTGGAAACAGCCCAAATGTCCATCAGCTGACAAGTGGATAAACAAAAATGTGCTATATCCATAGAGAGGACTGTTATTAAGTCATAAAATGGGATGAAGTACTAATATATGGGTAGACCTCGAAAACACTATGCTAAGGGAAAGAAAGCAGACACAAAGGCCACATATTGTATGGTTTCATTTATATGAAATATCCAGAATAGATAAATCCACAGAGATAGGACCCAGACGGGTGGTTTCCAGGGTCTGGGAAAGCAATGGGGAGCATCTGCTAAATGGGTAAGGAGTTTTACTTTGGAGCGATGGGAATGTTTTGGAACTAGATAGAGGTGATGGTTCTATAATATGTAAGTATACTAAATGCCACTGAATTGTTCCATTTTAAATGCTTAATTTTCTGTGATTTCCACCTTAATAAATTATTATTTCTTAAATAATAATACTAGGGTAACCTTGAGAAAAGGCAAGGTGGAGAAGCCTCAGTTCTGATTCTGGGCAAGCTGGGTAGCTGCGGGGAGTGGTAGACCAGGTGGGGATAACCTGGGACCTATTTCCTTCCTCACTCCCCACTCTGCTAGGCTGAGATGCTTGTGCCTCTTTTTGGCCAAGTCGAGTGTTTATTCCTATCTCCATTCCTGACTATATCCAAGGATCACTTGGAATTATCCTGAAGAATATTCCACTTCTCTATGGACTGTTTGTCATAAAAAGGCAGTTGTTATTTGTGGGAAGCCCTTCCCAGAAACCCCAAATATCAAAAGATATTAGGAATATGAGAAGCCATCCTGAAGACGGCTTAAGAGGATGTCCTTTCAAAGTGAGTCTTCAGAAAATGTTATAGTAGCTAAGGTGTTGGGTGCATACAAAGTGTGGGGTACCCAGAAATATTAGCAAATGCTTGTTGATAAACTAATTCCTTGATTGAATAAAGACCTTTAAACAAAGGATCCCACTCTAGTGAGGCCAATCTAATTTATGGTCTTCAGACTGTATTTTGTTTAAGAGCTTTTAGTCATCCATTCTTGTATTCCACAGATACTTACTGAGCACCTTCTGTGTTCTTGGAAATACAGTGCTAGCAATTCATCATCAGAGGGTATGGATAAAAGAAATTCATACGCAATCCCCAAAATTCGTTTTAGACATATTCCAACCTTTTATCATCTCCAAACTTTGAGCTTGAGTCAACTGATATGCAAGAACAGAACAGGTTATGGTGACAATGGTGATGTGTCCCCAAATTGAAATACGTGGTCCAATAAGTATGGTTAAGGGGCTTCAGAGCAGAATACTTGAAAATTGGGCCAGTGAAGGAAATGGCCCCATGACAAGGGAGGTGAACAGCTGAAGGAAAGCCCGATCAATCTTTTCTTCCATCTGCCCTGTCCTCTCTGTCCTCCTCCCCATGGCTGGACTCCCTGAAGACCATTGATTAAACTGGTACTCCCTTATACTGCTATGGCCTAACACACCCTGGGCGCAGCGACCACTCCCCCCCCCCCATAGCTCATGAGAGGCTCTGTGTGAGCACTAGGTTGCCTGAAATCAAAGGGAGGCAATCTTGTCAGAGCTAAGGAGGGTCTGCTGCTTTCTGCCTATGCTACAGTTAATCCACTGCCATCTGTCTTTATTTTGCTGACTCACTGCTTTCATTTGGGTTGGCAGCTCCTTTGCTGTTGGCTGCGGCCTTTAACTGTTTACAGAGGACTGAGATGGATGGAGAATTTAGGAGCTTTGCGTTCATTCCCTGAATGAAATCCTACCCAGGTACTCTGGGCCTCTCGTTGAGGGGCTGAGGCCAAGGCCCCTGGATTTTGATGGATGGTGGAGATTAAGTGTAGGGTAACACATCATTTAGTCTGATTGCAAGGCCAGATTTTTCCCCAGTGCTGCTAAATGAGCTGGGAGGTCATGTGAATTGTCTGCCCAAGTGCAAGGGAACACGGTGCCTCTTAATTAGAATAAGGATGAAAGATATTTGGAACCTTGGTCTGTCAGAGAACTTGAAGCACCCAAATCCTATACTTCATTGACGGTTCTCTTCAAGCTTCACCTTATCCATGGAAGCCTTTCTGTGCAAACTTCCATCCCACATTCCACCCCACCACTCCTCCAAAACACACTTCCCTACACTCTGACTCTCATCCACATTTGGTTTCTAGCGTGTACAGTCCTGGTTCTGCAGCCATTTTGGAGTTGTCCTTGAGCAATTCGAGATCTGCTCTTTATGCCTCAGTGAGAGATAAGCTCATCAAGATGTGAAACTTCAAGCCTTTGTGATTCTGAGTGTGACACTGGGCATTATATGTTTGCTACCTAACACTAAGGTGACCATACAGTTTATTGTCCAAAGTGGTACACTTTTGAAGATAAAGGGCAATACTGTTAATAATAGCACTGGGATAGCAAATGTAAATTAGAACCATCCTGGGCAAACCAGTACCTATCTTTACCCTACCTAAAGTACCAGGTTCCTTTTTTATTTTATATGCTTCTTTTTGTTCCTACCCCAAATCCCAGGTGGGGACTGGTAAACACCAAGGCTGAAAAGGCAGATATACCAAAAACCACTCAACTCTCTGTACCCTACAAATGGTCTAAGGCTGACACAAAGTAGCCTTGAAAGGGTTAAAACTAATATGAGCCTACTACAAACCCTTGGCATCTTAATGTAAATCATTTTTTTTTTTAAGACAGAGCCTCAAGCTGTCACCCTGGATAGAGTGCTGTGGCATCACAGCTCACAGCAACCTCCAATTCCTGGGCTCAAGCGAGTCTCCTGCCTCTGCCTCCCAAGTAGCTGGGACCACAGGCACCCGCCACAATGCCCGGCCACTTTTTTTTTTTTTTTTTTTTTTTGGTTGCAGCCGGCCTTGTTATTTGGCGGGCCCAGGCTGGATTCAAACCCACCAGCTCAGGTGTATGTGGCTGGCATCTTAGCCCATTGAGCCACAGGCACCGAGCCATAAATCATTTTTTTAAATGTTTAATTATTATGGGTATACAAGACTTATATATTTTTATAGGGTACATGTGATGTTTTGATACAGAAATGTAAAGCAAATTAATCAAATCAGGATAATTAGGGTATCCATCACCTCAGCCGTCTAACATTTTTTTGTCTTAGGAATATTCCAGTTTCACTCTTTTAGTTCTTTCAAAGTATAACCCAACTTAATGTTGATTATAGTCATTCTGTTATGCTATCAAATATTGTTCATTCTATCTAATTATATTTTTGCACCTTAACCACCCCACCTTATGCAACCCTTTGCTACATTTCCCAGCTTCTCATAACCATCATTCTACTCTCCATCTTCATGAGATCAATTTTTTTTTAATATTTAGTTCCCACATATGAGTGAGAACATGCACAATTTGTCTCTCTGTTAGTACACATCATTTGAACAGATGTCCTGGAAGTGTTTCTGCCAATTTCTAAAAGACTCAAAGGCCAATGATACCTTCCTCCAAGGTACCTTCTCCCAGGATCCAACTACCATGCAATAAAATGGAGATGACTGGCTTAGAGAAATTATTCTCTTGAAAACTTAACATTACACAGCCCAACTATCTCAGGGAAATGGCTTCTCCAAGCCATCGATCATAGAAAGTATTCTCTACCAGCAGGACAGGCTAAAAAAAAAAAATAGCCTTCAGAAATTAGAGCCCTCATTTGCTGCTAGCAAGACTGTAAAATGAAGCAACCCCTTTTCAGAACAGTTTGGAAGTTCTCAAATGATTAAACATAGTTACCATCTTACCCAGCTGTTCCGCTCCTACATGTATACCCAAGAGAACTGAAAACATGTCCACACAATAGCTTGTACATGAATGGCCATGGCAGTGTTACTCATAGTAGCCAAAAAGTAGAAACAACCTAAGTGTCTATCCCTTGATGAATGGATAGACAAAATGTGGTATATCCATATAAAGAAATATTATTCAGCCCCAAGAAGGAATGGAGAACTGATACATGCCACAACAGGGATGAACCTTGAAAACATTATGCTAAGTGAAAGATGCTATTACAAAAGACTACATCCTATCATTCCATTTCTATGAAGTGTCAGCACAGGCGAATCCATAGAAATAGAAATCAGATTCATGGTTGCCTAGGACTGGGTAGTATGGGGAGTTGAAGATAGGGGAGAATGGCAGCTAAAGGGTACAGAGTTTCTTTGGGGTGATGAAAACATTCTAAACTTGATTACGGTGATGGTGGTACACCTCTGTGAATATACAAAAACCACGGAATTGTGCATTTTAAATGGGCAAATTGTATGGAATGTAAATTATCTCTTAATAAAGCCGTTAAAAATGTGGCCTCCGGGCCTAAGTAGGACTCAGTACCAGCTACCCAGGCTAGGCTTGCACTCCTTTGAGGACAGGGTCACTCTCTCCCAGACAGTTCTTCTCGGGTTTCAAAATGGATAAGTAGAAACCTGGGCAAATGTCTCATAAGGGAAGACCACTGGGAAGAAGCTATCTTAATCCCCAGGAGCCTTTTGTGCTTTTTTCTTGATTAGCCTTTATGGAACTATCCAACCTGAAGTTAAAGAGTCTAATAATATTTGACAGGAAAGGGCCTTAGAGCTTATCCACTTCAATCCCCACTATGTAGATGCTTAGAAAGAGGAAGTGACTTTCTTAAAGTCACACGGCCAGCCTGCAGCAGAACAGGGACTGGGACCCCATGCATCTAACTCTCCTACAGTGTTCTTTCTCCTGCCCCTGCCTTCTCCATTGCTTCCCTTTCCTCTACCCTGTCCCCAAAGCAGCCCCTTTAACCCTTTCTCGCTGAAATCTAGAAACAATCAAGTCTGAGAATCCAAGTACAAGATCAAGGTGAATTTATAATTTAGGAAATAATGGCACAAATTTCTTCAATAGAGGTCAGGAAACGTGCATTATAGATCTCCCAACATCAGGATGTGGACAGAGTATAGGATTTGACCCCTGGTACAGCTAAATTTGTGGAATAATCACATGCTTCTCTTTCTACTGCATTTGGCAGTATTAGAAGAGAAAAATAATATTCATCTTAGGAAAACCTTGGTAACTGCAAATTTGCTGGCAGCCTTATTTCCTTTTGCTTTCTTGGAAGAAACCAAACGAAAAAGCAGCTGTACAAATTAGCCCTGACCAACAGGCCCGGGACCAAAACAAAACAAGAAATAATAAAGTCAAAAACAAATCAGGCTAAATATTTAAATCAGAACAGAAAATATATCCAACTATATGCCTGTGAGAGCTCTTGAAACTGCTAATCTTCACTTAATTGTTGACAACATCTTCTTTCCAGGAGGTCAGGACAAAGCTGGGGACAGTTTGACCGAAAATTACCAGGAATTTTCGAAACCCCTTCATCTACATTCACAGATTTTTCTGATAGCCCTGTCTAATAGCAGCAAAATGATTTATCATGCTTATTGGAGTCCTACTGGTACCATAATTTTAAGGCATCCGTCAGAATACACTGTGTACCAGGCACTGTGCCGGTGCTGGAGGAAGACAGGACCAAGGGAAGACATGATGCCTGGCCAACAGGAGCCATACACCCCCGAAAGAAGGTGAACCACGCAAGATCAATGGCAAAGGCTAAGAGAGAGAGCTAAGATAAAGAGGGAGGAGAATTGATGTACCCTGAATAACAGTAAGGGGACCAGTCTTTCTGGAGCAGAGATTTATTTCAAGGTAGTCAGTGGGATAGTTGATTGAAAAAGAAGATTGGAGGCTCGGCGCCTGTGGCTCAGCGGGCTAAGGCGCCAGCCACATACACCTAAGCTGGCAGGTTCGAATCCAGCCCGGGCCCGCCAAACAACAATGACGATTGCAACCCAAAAAAATGGCCGGGCGTTGTGGCGGGCGTCTGTGGTCCCAGCTACTTGGGAGGCAGAGGCAGGAGACTCGCTTGAGCCCAGGAATTGGAGGTTGCTGTGAGCTGTGATGCCACAGCACTCTATCCAGGGCGACAGCTTGAGGCTCTGTCTCAACAACAAGAACAAAAAAACAAATGAAATATATCAAATAATTTTGGCTAAGGGTTAAAGAAGGCTCAAGCCCAGCCTCAGACTGCTAAACAACAATGACGACTGCAATCAAAAAATAGCCATGCATTGTGGTGGGCACCTGTAGTCCCAGCTACTTGGGAGGCTGAGAGAAGAGAATTGCTTAAGCCCAAGAGTTTGAGGTTGCTGTGAGCTGTGACACAACAGCACTCTACCAAGGATGACATAGTGAGACTCTGTCTCAAAAAACTACATATATATACATGAGTTAAACAGTTCAGTGACAATATCCTGAAGTACCATGAAATACAATATCTTGTGCTGTAGCTTAAAACATTTTCACTCATCTCTTTTATGATAAATATCAAACAAAGATCTAATTTCCTGTCAGTAATAATTAGTCAATCTTTTCTGCAGAACATTCTTAAATGACATGAGTGAATGTGATTCTATTTAGAAGATAAGATCTGTCCAAGCTAGCCTCTAAAATGGCAGTCTGAAAGAAAGCCTTGGGAAAACAGCAACCCTTATGACTATCCAGGTAGGCTAAGTGTCACTAGGACAATGCCCCATGTAGCAGAGTGCTGTCGAAGAGAGGCACCTGCCCTTTGCCTGGATATCACAGTCAACATGTCAGCATATGACAAGCAGGGGCTGGGTGCCATCTGTGACGGGTGGAGCAGAAAGATCTGAATATTCCATCATTACAGATGAGAATCCCTAAAGTTATGCCCAGCACTAAAACTCTATGAGACTAGGAAACGCTAAAAATGTGTGCTGACTGGATGATTAAGTTCCAGAGAGATTTCCTGAGTGTTTGGAAAATACATTGTTCCCCCAAAACTTAATCCAAGGGGCCAGAAAGCAGGTCATTTTTTATCAATCAATGGATACGGTACCATCACCAAGATTAAAATACAAAGAAAAGCACATTCAAACATAAGGCCATATACAATTAAGACAAGTAAGGAGGTATTTATAGAGAGCCCAGAAAATGCAGTATCCAAATTCGAGGTGAAGTGGAAGGCATGTGTACCAAGAGAAATCTAAAGATGCAATACAAAACTGCTCAACGCTCTGTCCTTCCTGGCTGATAGTATGGGACCATCACTCTTGCTGTTTTGCTATTCCAGGGCACTGAGCTGTCGGGAGGAATATAGGCGACACTCCCCAGGCCTGAGATGACAGAAGCCCAGGAGTCCTGCTCCGTGACAGATGCTGGTCTGAGATAACCAAAAAGAATAGGAAGTACAGGGAACAGCAGCTGGACCAGACAAATTCAACTTCCCACCTGCTGTCGATTAACACATTCATGTCTCAAACCCGATCCTCACCCATGGAAAAATCTGCCAGCACGTCGAGAAATTAATCAATTTGGGGAAAGGGAGGGAGTTATCCATTTTATATTCTTTCTGTAAGCACATTTGTGTGGCACAGAGGCAGCTGAGCTGAACAACAGTGGCTCTCTCTGCCCTCTGCTGTAATCACCCATACACCTGGGACTCGCAGACCGCACTGCTGTTTCCTTAGATGAGAATGTTTTTTTCCCAGGGTAAAGCTGGCTTTGAAAACTAATTAGATATGCCTGCATTTCTGTTTTTTTGTTCGGCTTGCCGAGTACACTCTGGACATCTAATCTTCATTTCTGCCGTGTCTTGCTCTTGTTTCCTTTTGTCTAACCAGAGAACAAGAATGATTTCCAACTACGACTGCTCAAACATTCTGTCCTCCTAAGAGTGTGTGTCTGTACATGTACGTAAAATCCAGAGCAACCTTTGTCCTGAAGAACGCTGGAGCTCAAGGAAATGCTCTTTAAAATGTCTAATTCCCTACTGCGATTTCCTTTAAAGTTCTAATTAGTTGTGCGCAGTAATGAATTCTGTAAATTGCAGTGTTTCCTTTAAAGCTTTTAAAGTACAGAAGGCTCTAATAATGAGTTTTGCCACAATCAGTCTTTGAAGCAAGTCATTTTGAAATGTAGGTTTTGTATGTTTTGGAATCTTAGAAACCGTCATGGTGTTGAATCTCAAGTTCATATTTGTTGCTTAATGTCATCTAAAATGCCAGATTACCGAGTAACTAAAAACATTTGTACATAATGTTATTTCCTTCTTCATGCAAAGGCCAAAAGTATAATGGGGAATTCAAGTCAAGAAACATCTTTCAACAAACATGTCCTTCAGAGTTTCCCTTTGAAATAACTTACTACTAGGTCCATAACTGTCTTCTTTCAATGGTCAGCAAACAGCTGGGTTTCCAGATAACACAGGGAATTTAAAGTATTCATGTTAGTTAAGCTATTTCTATATTTTATGCATATTCTTTGATTTGCTGGTCATGAAGGACAAACAAACCATGTCTACTGCTAACTCCTCTGTCTCTCCCCCCCCCCCATTAAAAGGGAAAAGGTAATTCCCATCTCTAACCTCTTTTCTGCTGTGCTGGACTCCAGGACCACTAAGTTACTTTGTACCCCATGCCAATTTTTCAAAGTTTCCTTCTTTTCTTGGACTTCTTTTTCCAAGCACACTGCTCACCTCCTCCTGTTCCCAGGAGAGGCAGGGAGCTGTCCTCTGCCTGGTCAGTGCCGGCCTTGGCCTTCCTCTGACTTCCTCTCTTTCTCTCCCTAGGACCCTTCACTGGATGCCCATGTCTCTAATCTGGCCACACCCACCAAGATATTCAACTCCACTCAACTCCTCCATTTCCACTGGGCCTTTATCCCTCTTTGTCTATCCTGGCCTTCCCTTTCCATTGCAAGGATCACAATTTATGATGATTTCGAAGCCTCACCTGTCGACAGCCCCCTGCACTGACCCAACATTCTCCCCCCAAGCCCATTCCCAGCCTAGACCATCCCATCATCCATTCATTCTACCCATGCACGTGCCTGTGTCGTAGATCACCGAGACAGAGAGAAGACAAATCTTTGAACACGGTCAGTGTGGGAAAGCACTGGTGCTGACAGCCGTCACTTCAAACGCATCTTCTCAGCTTCCCAACCCAGACCCCACAGGAACCGTCCACCTGCTTCTCCATCTGCATAAATTCTTTTACAAAGTCTCAGTGGAGAGCCTTGTCTCCTACACCACGGAAGAGCCCCCTCTGGGGAAGGTAGGCTCGGCGAGGGTTGCTTCACAGCCCCTCACTCACACCAAAGACCCCTCTCTGCTCTTCATGAAGGGGGAGTTGATCCCTCTCTCCTCCCTCCCTAGAATGTGAATTCTAGGTCATATTTCCGCTCACGTTCTACAATTACCCTCTTTCCCTTTCTCCCTCCCTTTCCCCACCTCTCTCCCTCTTTCTCTTTTTGGCACCTTCTAGGGCACATTATTATCTCTCAAAACAAAAAAAAATCACTTTATTTGACCCTACTGTTATTATTCCTCTTGCTGTTCCATCTCTCACCTTCCTTTCCCTGCCAAGTTCCTGGTAGGCACCACGGTTTTCATCTATTCCTTTTCTAACCTTCCATAGTCTGGCCATCTCTTGGCTTCGCAAAGCTACTGAAAATGAGCACCTACTTCTTGACACATTTGTTAGAATCTCTCTTCCCTTCCTTCTTGATCAGTAGTTCTCAACACTGCATGGACTTCAGAATTGCGAAGAATATATAAAATATTATTATACCATGTATACTAATATGTATTATTATATATATGAAATATATTATTAATATATATTTTTTAACCTTCACAATGTGTATATATGTGTGTATGTATATATATACACATATGCATAAATATAAATGTATACATATTAAAAATACCTGAAAATCTGCACTTGCAGAAATTTGGATTTAATTGCTTTGAGATGAGTCTAGTCACGGGTGTGTGTGTGTGTGTATTTTTTTTATTTTTTTGTAGTTTTCGGTGGGGGCTGGTTTTGAACCTGCCACCTCCGATATATGGGGCCGGAGCACTACTCTTTTGAGCCACAGGCGCCGCCCATTCATGGGTATATTTTTTACAAGCTGCCTAAGTGATTGTTCCGTGTGTACTAGGGTACGTGGAGCTGATGGTCGTGCAGCCCTGGAAAGGCTCGGCCTCGGCTCCAGGGGTGGTGCCTTCTCTCTGCCCATCCTCACTCTGCTGAGACTCCTTCTGTCGGTCTCTGCTGACTCCTACCCTTTAGCCACCCCCTGTGCATGGGTGTTACCCTAACCCTGTACACCTGGCTCCTTTCCCCTCCCCTCATTCATCTGTAATTCCCATTATGTATAACATCCAGATCTTGTCTCCAGCCAGTACCTAAGGCCGCTGCGCATTTTCTACCTGCATATTTTGCAGTTATCTGACTTACTAAGACTTAAATGTCACAATGCCTCAAGCTGTCTCCTCTCTCATTAGTCCTTGACCTACTACTTGTACTACTATGTATTACTTTTTATATTTTTAAATCAAGACAGGCTCTCTCTATGCTGCCTAGGCTGGCCTTGAACTCTTGGAATCTAGCCCCTTCCCTCCTAGCTTAGCCTCCTGATTAGTTGGGACTATGAGCACATGCCACTACACCCTCACTGTATTGCTTTTTAATTTCAATTTAAAGTGCAAGTGCCCTAAAATAAAAATCCTCACCAAGTCAAGGGTCCACTGTTCAATCTCATTTACCTTCAAATTAATGTGAAAATGAAACTATAAGGAAGATTTATCATATTCTCTCAATTATACTAACTTTTGGAAACACACACAATAATAGGTATTCCTTAGATCCATATAACATGCAACAAAAACCGTTTTTCAACCTCCTCATCACTGATCTTTAAGAAATAGCTGGCCCTGGGGTTTCCCAGCAAATGTTCTGAGCATTAATTTGACTTGTGAGTACTAAACTTTCAGGGCCTTGCGGCAGGTCTGGTGGGCTGTGTGCTTCAGCACATCCTGATTCCCACGCAGAGTAGAGAAATAGACATAAAAACTCTAGGAAGAAAAGGAGTTTCCTAACAGCTCTCTAGGCTGTTAGGCCTAAAGCGCTACTAACACTGAACACCCTGGATTGGGGACCTCAGGAGCCAACTCGCTGCCTGCCCAGCTCGGTGGATCTTACAAAGCCAAGTAGTCAGAGCTTCCTCAAGAGCTCCAAGGCATCCCAAGGTCAACCCTGTACTTCCCTTCCACAGCCTCTGCAGACTCCACTGCTTTCTATCTCAAGAACCCAGGCCAGGGTGCAGTCTTGAAACTGCTAATATTGCTATTTCAGAAGTTTATATTCATTTTGTTTTCGTGAAAGAGTCTTGCAGTGTACAGTGGTGTCATTAGAGCTCACAGCAACCACAAACCCGTGGGCTCAAGTGATCCTTCTGCCTCAGTCTCCTGAGTAGCTGGGACTACAGATGCCTGCTAAAATGCCCAGCTAATTTTCTATTTTTAGTAGGGATGGGGGTCTCACTTTTCCTTAGGGTGGTAAAAAATCCTGGGCTTAAGTAATCCTTGGCCTCCCATCTGCTGGGGTTACAGGTGTGAGCCACTGCACCTGGTCAAGAAGCCTATACTTGATGCTTTCCTAAGTCATGGAAAAAGCCCAAGTGCTCATCAACCCATGAATGGATTAGTAATTGTGGTACATGTACACCATGAAATATTATGAAGCCTCAAAGAAAGATGGAGACTTTACCTCTTTCATGTTTACATGGATGGAGCTGGAAAATGTTCTTCTTAGCAAAGTATCTCAAGAATGGAAGAAAAAGTATCCAATGGACTCAGCCCTAATATGAAACTAATTTATAGCTTTCATATGAAGGCTATAACCCAATCAGAGCACAAGAATATGGGGAGAGAGGCAAGGGAGGGGAGGGGAGAGGGAGGGTGGCTGTACGGGGAGTAATTGGGGGTCCACACCTACGGTGCATCTTAGAAGGGTACTGGTGCAACTTACTAAATGTAGAATATAAATGTCTGAACACAATAACTACGAAACTGCCATGAAGGCTGTATTAACCACTTTGATGAAACTATTTCAGGTTATATGTAAAACCAGCATGTTGTATCCCATGATTGCATTATTATACACAGATATGATTTAATAATAAATAAATAAATAAATAAAGCCAAAGACATAAAAAAGAAATCAGGAAAGAGTTGTTATTTTTCCTTCAGCTTGCCTATCCCATCATGAATCCTGCCTACAGATACTGCTCCTATCCAACATCTGGGCCTATGGTTAAACCGCACGCACCAACATCTCCCTGCCCACTTCTGCCTTAGCTCCCATCCTTTCCACTTATGCTCACATACTTAGAAGCACACAAGAGAACTTCAGGAAAACTGTCCTTTTTTCACCAGCAGAACTTCCGACCCAGGGCGGGCAAGGCCTTGAGCCCACAGACCTCCAGCTCAGGTACGGTTTCTCCAGGACCTGGTACCACATGTCCCAGCAGGGCACTGGTAGGAAAAGACAGAAACCGCTTGCCCCTGAGGATCTACGAGGTACTTCCTCTTCTTAGCAAGCATTACTGCAATAACGTGAGCTGCTGCTAAACAATGAAGCAATATGATTGGAATTCCTGACTAATCCTGAGCTTACACCACTTTTGTGAAATGACAGATATCACAAAAGTACTTGCCACTGTATGTCACAAAAGACAACCATTCTAGTGTGAAAGTGACAGAGGGTAGGAGTAGGGGGACATGGGCTTCCATGGACTTCTGCCTAAAATTTGTAGGAAATAGAGGAGAGAAAGGGCGCTGGTCTATGGGACAGGGTATCGGTATCGGCCAGCCACTGAGCCTCAAGACGTATGCAGCCCTACGGAGTCACTAACGTTTGGTGAGGCTCTGCTGAAAATTTAATAACATAATACAAATAATGATTAAAAATTCACTCGTAGTCCGCTATACCCACTAGCAGAAACCACCCGATGGAGAGATACGGCGGGATATTTGCACACTCTGTGCACAGTAGCACAGAGGTGGAAGGAACCCAAGTGCTCACCAGTGGACAAACAGATCAACAACATGAGCTGTGCAGGTGCAATGGAAAACTATTTGGCCTTAAAAGAGAGAGGAAATCCTGTGACATGCTAAAACACAGGTCAACCTTGAGGACATCACGCTCCACACAATAATCAAGCCACAAAGAGACAACTACTGTAGGATTCTATTTGTGTGTGCGGTATCTAAAGCAGTCAAGTTTGCAGAATCAGAAAGCAACACAGGGTTCACCAGGGCCCAGGGAGAAAGACGAAACTTATTAAAGGTAGAGTATTAATGTCTTTATATAGTGATCAAGGAAATGCCATGAAGGATATCTGTAACAGTATGATCAAAACATTTCTGAATGTATATGAATCGTGCCCTGTGATTGCACCAATGTACATAATTAT
>CAUYON010132462.1:0-23673 GCA_963573935.1 Arctocebus calabarensis
GCCTGTAGTCCCAGCTACTCGGGAGGCTGAGGCAAGAGAATCGCTTAAGCCTAAGAGCTGGAGGTTGCTGTGAGCAGTGTGACGCCACGGCACTCTACCCAGGGCGATAAAGTGAAACTCTGTCTCTACAAAAAAAAAAAAAAAAAAAAGAATGCTATGGCCTCCAAGCGGGCAAAATGGATTCTTGGGGGTAGGGTAGGGTGAAAAAAAAATCTCACTCTTGGGCAGCACCTGTGGCTCAAAGGAGTAGGGCGCTGGCCCCATATACAGAGGTGGTGGGTTCAAACCCAGCCCCAGCCAAAAACTGCCAAAAAAAAAAAAATTTAAAAAAAATCTTACTCTTTGTTGCTCAAGCCCAGATACACACACAGTTCACTAAAGACATACCCAGCATTACCTGGGTGGTAGCGTGGTACTATTTCTTAAGTAATGGCAGTTAGAGGGAAAAACATCGGCAAAGACTAATAGCGTGGTGCTATTTCTTAAGTAAGAGCAATTAGAGGGAAAAACATCTGCAAAGACTCCTTAAAGAGAAGATAATGAAAACAAGGGTGGCCAACTTTGTGCTAAACAACTCACTTGCACCAAGCTCCTGGCCTCAGGGTCCGGCTTCTGGGGAACACAAGTTAAGCTATGCTGACAGCACTCAGACTTCACCCAGCCCTTTCGATAACCTGGAAAGCAGGGAATGTTCATTCAGTTTCTCAGATAAGAAAATCTGAGACCACAGAGTAAACCAGCAGAAAACGCGAGGTGCAAACTTGAGTTTCCTGAGGAGTAGGCCGGTGTTCCCCATGTGGAGTGCCAGGCGCACAGAAATAACACTAAAAAAATGGCAGTGACTGTTACAAAGAAAAGTAAACCCGATTTCTGTGAATGGAACAAGGATGGTGCTGCCCCACAGGTGACTATATAAACAAACCAGCTGATAAAAATCTCAATGGCCATTAATGTGATGATTTTGAATGTCCTGAGTCGCTGTTGAGTTCAGCTGAGATCGCACGCTATCTTGTAGGACTCTCAGTAGAGGATTGGATTCGGGGAGGGAAGGGTACAGAAGAGGGGATCTCAGCTCTGGCATTTTGGCAGGAAAAGAAGCCCCCCTCAGCCAGAGGCCAAGAGGAGCTGGTGTAGGGACCCCTGATCAGTCCACCTGCAGCTGCATTCACTCTTTCTCCTGTTCATTCGTAAATAAACAACCCACAAGAATCAAGAAGAAAATGTGGCCCTGGGCAAAAACTCATCTTACCTTGGAAAGAAAACCTTCTGAACAAATATCCCTGGTCTTTCTGAGATAATGGGAAAGATCTCATCAAGCAAATCTACAGTGTGGACAGGTCAGATGCCAAGACAGCCTCCAGCTCAGAGGAAATGGGCCACGGGAAGGATGGACCCGTAGCTGCTGGAGGACCACAGGGGGAGGCTAGTGTGTCTGAATGGACACCAGCCTAGGAAGAAGACCTGGCCAGAGTCCTCTCCTTGTCTGCAGTGCGACCTCAGGCAAGTTGCTAACAGCCCTGGGCCTCAGCCTCCTCTTCTCAGAGGTCCCTCCAGTCCTAACAGCCTCTGATCTTTCTAAGCTGCAAAGTGCTCTCTCCGTGTCAGCCTGCATTCGTGACTGTCTGCTGATTAGTTTGATTAGCCCTGCTGATTACCAAGGACCGCTGGCTTCATTGTTCGGACTAGCATCCCCAGGGGGAGAAGCATCCATAACCGAGGTACTGGAGTGAGACAGAGCGGAAGCCAGGAGAGGGCCGAGGATGGGAGATAAACAGTCTGATGGCGCTGAGTGATTGCCGTTAGGACAGGTGGTCTGGGCTGGAAGAGCATATTCTTTCAGTCCAGTAACTTCAATTTCCTTTGGATAAGATTTCACCCCTTCCACCTAAGAAGACATCATCAAGGTAGAAATAAACTGAAATTGCTGTGGCAAGTTTACAAGGGGTCAAGGGCAAGGAAGCTCTATGCACAGCCTGCCTGCTCCTCCAGTGCTGGCTTATCAAAACCTGGTTTGGCGATTTGTACCTAAGCAGGCATTTGGTAGAACTGCAACAGTTGCTAATGCATATAAAGCAGGTTACCCTGATGGTGGTGGTGCCCAAAAGGTGATATGATAAAGAATTAAATGATGTAAAAACATTAGTTACTGCTAATGTGATGGTTTTCTAAGGTTCCACTCAACTGTTAAACTCTTGCAGAGTCCTAATAATTTCATATGACTTTTTAAAAAGAGAGGAAGAGAGGGCATACCCTAAACTCTTCAACATGGAGAGAAGCCCAGCTCAGGGGAAGCCAGCTGGAGCCTGTGCATGGGAAACTCCGTAAGCCACCGGCATAAGTGCTCATCTCATTCAGTCATAAACTACAAGCAAGAGACAGTTTTGCTCCTGTGTTATAACCTAACTTGTTCTCTAAAGAAAACGTTTCAAACAGATTCCTCTGTCCTTTCTGTGACAAAATGAACAGCCCCACCCAACAAGGCTACAATTTGGATAGGATTTTATGTACGTCCCATGACATCTGAAAAACCAGACGTGGCCTGAGAAGTTCATCATGACTTCAATCTTACCATCTCCAAACTTGGTTCGTCCCAAAAGTGATCGCCTTAGAAAGCTGGCATCCCTGCACACATCTGTGCTAAGGTATACAGTTAATAGGTTCATAGGTTCCCAATAAAAATACACAGTGATAATCAGGTGATGCAATACAGAGAGAAATGTGGCAAATCTGTGGCTGAGTTTGGCTGAGTTGGGGAAAGGCTTCAGCCCAACATAGATAAGGTCCCAATTGTGGGACCTGCCTGATTCTTCCATAGCTATAAGAAAATGCTACCTCAGAACGCTGCCCTTTCTGTAGCTCTCAAAGCACTGACTCCCATGTAGTCTCCTAGGATTCCTACACTAATCCTATACAACGGTACTGCAATGCCCGTTTTGCAGACTGTGTGATAAGAGAGGTGTCAAAATCACAGTCAATGCAGCTTTCCTGAAAGCTCATTCAATGTGCTTCTGAAAACCCCAAACCAGAACCACAGAACACAGAGTCTAAAAGAGGTGTTTATGCAGTCCGTACTTGAAGACCTTTCCCAAGCTTCTCTTGATACTGCCCCAATTGTTCAAAGATTAAACAAATTTTATGTACATTCTGTTAAAACCTTTAGACTCAGACAAAAAAGAAAAAGGGAGCTGGATCTTAACCTTTGGGAAAATAATGCAGGGTTACACTGGATCTGTGAAACTTTTATTAAACACTTATGGAATTTTAAAAACTGAATACAAATTTGAAAGTGGTACCATCCAAACGATGCAACAATAACTTAGATTGAATAGAATGTAGCATTCTGTTCTCCAAGTAGGAGAGAAAGACTAGGTACCAACTGGACAAACAGTAGATCTCTTCACCTCATCCCAATCTGCTTAAACCTTCCTTGGAGAAGTC
Source organism: Arctocebus calabarensis (assembly GCA_963573935.1). Taxonomy (NCBI): domain Eukaryota; kingdom Metazoa; phylum Chordata; class Mammalia; order Primates; family Lorisidae; genus Arctocebus; species Arctocebus calabarensis. Next base: position 3,439 of record CAUYON010132462.1, read on the forward strand.
CATCCCTTTTACTGCTCTCCTGAGGTTCTTCATTTGCATTCTATTACTGCAGTTGCTAAACTACTTATGTTTAGTTGTTTCAGGGAAAGAACTCAGGCTCTCCCTCAAGAGCTTGGCACAGAACTTGGCACCTTGTGGGGACTCAGCATGTGCAGACTTGAAATGAGTGAGCTGCGCCCATTCCGTGCATTTGGTAGTTCCAAAGTCCAAGGTTGAGAAAAGCTTGGAGACTGGTCTACATTTAGAATCCATGAATCCAAGAAAGCCCATTCGGTTTGGCCAACAGTTGCTGGCTTCAGATCCAAATCAGCAGAAGACAATGCCGGTCATCAGTATTCATGTGTTTGTCTTCTGTGTTTGTGCATGTTAAATCTTCTCTTAAAGAGAAGAAATTTTTTATTTTAAGAAATTTTAAAAAGTTAAAAGGGTCAATAGTATATGTATATTCTCTTCACCTGCCTTTATCAATTGTTGATCGTCTTGTTGCATTTGCTTCTCTCTCACACTGCCTGCATATGCACTAAACCATCTGAAGTACCTTACAGGTGTGGTCCTAACTACTGTGCCATGCATCACACTGAAAGACAGAAGATCCACCTACATAACCACAATGCCATCATCACACTCAAGAAATTAATTTTGATACAGCAGTATCTAACATCAAGTTCATGTTCAAGTTCTCTTAATTACCCCTATAGTATCTTTATTGTTATTTATTTTTTTCCATCCAGAATCCAATCAAGGATCAAGCATTGCATTTGGTTGCGGTGTCTCTTTAGCTCCCTTTCACTGAGACAACTCCCCTCATCTTCTTTCATTTGCTCAGCAACACAGACTTTTTGGAAGAGGCTATGCAAGGTATCTCTCAAGGTGCCCTACAATTTGAATTTGTCTGCTATTTCTTCATGATTAGATTCAAATAATTTGAGGTACTACTGCAGGTATGTTGTACATTTTCACCGAATCACATCAGAAGTGTGGGGTTAGTCTGTCTCATTATACACAAGTTTGATAACTTTGGTTGAGACAGAAATTATTTTCTTTGAATTATAAATACACTGAAATTCAGAAAGTTTGAGCAAATTACTCCAGGTCACACAGAAGCAATGACCAGAACTGGATTCAACCCAGATCTGCCCCCAAAGACGATGCTATTACCATTGAATAAAGAAGAATACCTTCTCAAAATCCTTGCTTCTCAAAAATGAGAAGGAAATTGACAATACTGAGAAAGGAATGAAAAGAGGGAGATTAGCAGGACAGGAAAAGGTAAAGATTAATAGAGACTGGTTAATAAGACCAACACTGAGTGGGAGATAAGAATGAGTAAAATATGTGGGAAAAGTAAAGGAGGAGAGTGAGCTAAATAAATAAAGTGGGAGAAACCAGATTGTCTAGCAAAGCAATTGATATCCCTTCAGTAATGAGGTACAGATCATAGGACTGGGCGAGATGCTGCTGAAGGGGTTCCTTCAGCTCTGGCTGCAAAGTTGACCAGATAACCAAATTATGAGACTTCCGCTAAAATTAATGAGGTTGGCATGAGAGTATATGTTCCACAGGGCAGAGATTGTTTTGTTTTGTTTTGTTTTGTTTGTCGCTATATCCCTAATCTAAAAGAGTACCTGACACAGAGAAGGCACCAAGAAATATCTATTGCCTGAATGATGTTAATGACACAACTATTAGTGAACATTTCTTCTATTCAAGGTGCTTTTACCTTTACAAGAGCCTATAATTTACTGATAACATTTTTCAGACGAAGAAAATTGAAGTTCAGAGATACAGCAACTTGCCCAAGACTTGATATAAGAGCAAAGCTCGTTTAGGAACCCCAATTTCTCTTACTCCAAATCTGAGAAGACTTCGCATTACTGACAAGGTGGGTGAGGATTCAGTGTCTGGTCTGGACTGCGCAGACCGTGGCCTCCTCGCCAGCACACTAAGTCCACCACCAGCCAGGCCCTTTACATTCCAGAGCAGCTGCCGGGTCCCTGTGTCTCACCACCCAGCCTTGCCTGCCAGATGTCCCTAGAACCAGCCCGCCTCAGAATGCAATCAGTGGGGATTTCTTGATCATTTCCCCCTGGTTTGTCAACAGAAGCGTGATTGATCATACCCAGCTGGCTGTAGTGAGATGGTCAGGGCAGCATGATGCCTGTACGGTGCCAAGTCAGATGAATGCCAAAGTGAAGGCAGCATCTCTGCACTAACAGGTGAGGAAGGGGGAGTCCCCGGACAGCCCCAGGATGGTCACCGTGGCGGGTACATGTGACTTTTACAGAGATCCCTTCTCAGGATCAACTAGCAAATACTGCATGGCCCATGCTGGGCTAACTGCATTCACATACACTATTTGCTGTGAGCCTGTCACAGGCAGTATCAAATGTCAAAAGCCCCAACTTACAGATCATCCCAACTCGGCCTGGGCAAAGTCACAGAGACTTAAGGCTTAAGTCCAAATGGGAACTCCTAGTCCATTGCATTTTCCATAAGATCAGAATCTCTTGCATAAGTGGGGGTGGGGAAGCAGAGAATTGATCAGCCTTGATGGATTTAAAGCATGGTCTCCCATCTGTTTCCTCCCCTCATTGTCCATTTTTGGACTTCCAAGAACTCTTCTTATAATTAAAATCTTGTGATGCTGACTTTGGCTCTTCACTGTTGTTGTTATAATAGTAAAGTTATCGCAACAAAGTCTGATTAACCAGAAGCCTGAGAGAATTCTTTAAAGTATTCATTCAGCAAACGCTGACTCGGTGCCAGGCACAGGCTCTGCAGCCTGCCAGGGAGTAAGAAGGCTAAAGAAGAATGACACAGTCCCTGATCTCAAGTAGCTTTCCACTCAGTGGGGTAGACAAGAAAATAGATCAACCCAAGGGAAGGTGCAAAATGCTAAAGCTGAGAAGCTGCAGAAGAAGGACAAGTCCAGCTTAGCCAGGAGGGTCCCAGAAAGGCTTCCTGGAGGAGGTGGTGCTGGAGGTTGGCCAAAGTGGTGGTGAATGGCCAGGAAAAAGTAAGAGGATGGGCACAAAAGGCAAAAGGAGCAGGGTGGGGGTTTGATTGATTTCACATTTCCTGTATTCCTCCTTTAGAAAAGAAAAAAAATTCTCATCTCATGGATCTCATCCATTAAAAAAAAACAGCATTCACTCGATTGTAAGCCCATGGTCAGCCCAATTTCCTGGTAACCTTGTACCATTAGCCACAGCCCAGAACAGGATAATGGATATTTAGAAGCATGAACTTCAATGCCTTGCAAAATCCTGAATCATCAATGAAAGGTTCAATCATATTCACTTGACTGGACTTCCTCCTAAGTTGGAGAAAGGATGTGCTATGCACCTGCTGAGTGCGCTACAGTCTTAGGAGGTCAATCCCACCCAACATGGGTTTCCTGTATGACTCCAAGCTACTCAGAATACGAAATACCACCACCATCCAAGGTCATCCCACATTTCCCTAACACTGTGGTTCTCTGGGTTATGACCAGCTCCTGCCTTGATTCCAAACACCTAGTTCTATCCATTTGTCATGTGAAAGCTAGGAAGAGGCTGGAAAAGGGTACCCAGCAACACTGGGCATAATAACCAATGCCCTGCAATTGTTAGCACAGAGTCAGAACTGGGATCTGGGCTCAGAAACAGAGCTGACCCACTGCATTCAGATGTGAGCTCTAAAAGCCTGAGCTGCGTGGTTGTGGGTAATGCACTTCCTCTCTTGAAGTTTTATTTCTTCATCTATAAAATGGAGATAACATTATAATCCCCACTTAATAGAATCACGTAAAAATTAAACAAAATATATGCATCTGCATATTTGAAAGTAGCTAGCTAGATATCTGATCTTCCTTCTCATAAAGTCTTACATTTTCCTGGGCCCTTGGAGACTGAGGCTGTAGGTTTGGATATTAGCAAACCTGCTTCCAGGTGATGGAATCCTGCTAGAGAAGGATCAAAGTGAGGCTTGGTTAATAATAGGCCTCAGTTATCCCTTCCCCAGACTGGGCCAGAGGTGCTTGCTAGGAAAAGGGAAAGGAGAAAAAAGAGGGAGCCCACGTGGGACCCCAGATTGGGAGATTCAACACTTTAAACAACATTCTGTGTTACATCTGTGTGCACTCAACTAACTCATTGTGCCTTTTTTGCCTTTGCCATCACATTGTCCGGTATTCACTTCAACTGAACACTAAAAGAAACAGAAAAATGAACGCATTTTTAATCCTTTTTTACCACCTAAAAAAAGCAAATGAAAGTGAAACAACTGCTAAGTCCACACTCCAGTCAGATCTTCACCAACACCTGCAAATACACACAGAGAGACGACAAAATCCACGTTCCTGGGAAGACGCCCCACCACCACCCTCAGCCGGCCTCTGGCCCTGGTTCCCTGGGCTTTGCTAACCTCTCTGAAGAAACCTGTTGCTGAGAGGGAGGCCCTGTGTGGACTCCCCCACCTGGTGGCTGAATCTGGAAAAGCTTTTCCAGCTAAGGAAGACTGGCAGTGTAACTCAAGGCTCCTTGCACCCTTCCTACCGGTATCAGTCAAGGGTCAACTGGAGAACAGAGAGAAAAATCCACTGCTAAAGGCACATGAGGGCGCGAGGTGAGGAGGCGTCAAGGTCATGATCCATTCCCTGACAAAACTTGGTAACAGGACAACGCTGCCAGCCCCCCAGGTGTATGTGTTGACAGCCTAGATTTCCAGTCCTGGGTGAGGAGCAAGGACTACCACCCTCTCCCCTTTCAAATACGGGGTAGATTTTCCATGCAAGTGACAGGTGCAGAGGGAGTTCTATCCTCTCCTGGCAATACATTTGCATCCTGACTGGCAAAGAGACTCTTTGTGCGGGAAGAGTGTCCAGGTCAGGCCCCTCAAATCCCTGGGGCCCGGACCAGCCGAAGCACGAGAAAGGGCTGCAGTCGAGGCTGAAGATACATGAGAAATCAAATCACGGAGATGTTTCAACCCAAATAACACCCACCCCAACCTCTGATTCTGTTAAATCCCAGCCCCTCCCTCCAGGCTTAGACACACACGCAGACGCACACACACACCCTATGGGTGGTGCGCGCCACTCCCAACCCCAACTCCTGGATACATTATCTGAACTCGGGAGCGATGATCCCAGGAGAAAGGATCCGCCCCAAACAGAAACACAGCGGTCATGGACGAACCCGTTCTATCTTGTTAAATCCCCACACTAAGTGGAAAAACCACATCATTCTTTCAAGCTTGGGTATCAACACCTCGAGGTGCCATAAATGCGCACCCGCGCGCGCACCACACAGCAATCCAGTCTCCGAATTAGCTTGGAAAGCACGTTTGATCTTTTAGGCTCCGGTGTCCGACCCCCGGAGAGCAGCTCAGGCCACCTTACACACACCACACGGAAACCCGCGCCAGAGCAAGCTGGGCTCCAGTTCAGCGGGAGAGCACCCTATAAAGCCCCAGGGACTTCCCCGCCTCCAGCCCGGTCCCCGAACCCCACAACGCGCGCAGCCGCCGAGGGGCGCCCCGAACGGCCGGGTACTCACACCAGCGCGTGGTAGAGCAGCGCCCAGCCCCGCGGTCTCTCGAGGGCGTCGTAGATCAAAGTTTGGATGCGCCGGTACTTGGCGTTGTTTCTCTTGACAGGGCGGCTCAGCGGGGTCTTGGCCAGCAGCCCGATGCCCTGTGGGGTCCTCCGCGGCCCCTCATCGCGGCCGCCGCCCTCCAGCAGCAGGGTCCCGTCTTTGTCAGCTCCGGCCCCGAGCGCCAAGGTGACTTGCTCCACGTCTCCAGGCGCCAGCCCCACTTTCCGTTCCTCGTCTCCGGCCGCCGCCGCTGCGTCCCCGCCGGCCGGGTTAGCGGCCCCGCCGCCTCCGTCGCCCCCGTCGCCGCCGCCGCCAGCCGCCCCCGCCGCCTTGCGCGCCTTGAGCCCCATCTGCCTCGCCCCCGCCGGCCGCTTCGCCTTCTCCGCTGCTTTTCGGGGAAGAAGGGGCGCTCGGGGTGCGTGGACTAGGCGGCGGCGGCGGCTGCAAGCCCGGGAACTCCAATGCCATGATCCGCGCGCCCCTCCCCACCCACCCCCTTCCCAAAAGCAGGCAAAGGAGGGCCCCCCGGGGGGCAAGGGAAGCCAGGAGGGGAGTCAGGAGGTCACATCCCGCGCGAGTCAGCCGTGGGACCACTAGGGGAGCGGGCCGGGGGGCTTCGGGAAGCCGGCTAGGGCGCTCGAGGCTGGCGAGGAGGCGCTAGGGCGCGCGGCGGCGGGAGCCTGGCACCGGCGCTCCGGGGCGGCGGCGGCGGCGGCGGCACCCGGGCCGGCGAGCTCGAGACAGCATCGCAGTTTATTTACAAGCCCAGTGCCAGCCGCCCTCCCGCCTGCCACACGCGCCGCCGCCGCCGCCGCCTCCTCCCTCCTCCGCTCTCCCACCCGCGCTCCTCCCCGCCCGCTCCAGCCTCAGCCCCGCAGCAGCAAGCGCGCCGCGGCCGGAGCGCACGCCGCCTCCCGCCCTCCCTCCCTCCCTCGCCGGGGTGGGGCCCCATTGTCCCGCCCCGTCGCGGCGGGAGGCCCGGCGACGCCCCGCCCCTTCCCGCCGCCCCCAACCCCAGAGAGCAGGAGGCACCCAGGATGGCAGGGGCGCCGCAGCCAGGCCGTGCGCTCTTTGCTGCTGCGCGGGGCTCCCTGAGCTCTCGTAGGCGTTGGGGTTTCCCTCGGGCGGGGCATGGTGGGAAAAAGAGGGGAAGGGGAGCGCGGACTGGGGGTGTCTTCCTAGCGCATTCTCCCTGTGATTGCAGCTTTACATTTTCTTCCCCCTTTCCCCTGCTTCCAAGTTGCGGGTTGGCCAAGGCTAAGTATAGAGCAAACCCACGGGCTCTGTGGTAGCAGTGCTTGTGACTCCCTGTTCCCTTTGGTTCATGGTTCACCGTGGACACTGCAGCCCTCGCCTCTCCTGGTCCTTGAATAGCACCTCGGACAGCTTGGAGGGACAGAGAGCTGAAGAAATAGATTCCGAATGTTTGGTTTTTGCTTATCCCTTACTTGGACTCTAGGCAAGTTATTCCTTCTCTAGCCCAAATTTTGGACTAGTGTATCACTAAAACTCCCAGGAGTGAGCTTCCCGGGCAAAGAGCGATGCTCTCCATCCAGGGGAGATGAGGTCTCCTCGCGCACAAAGATTTTAGTGAGAGGTAGAAAACAGAGACAAGACAAACTAGAACAGGGCAATTTCCAATTTCGGTAAATAGTAAGAAGGAATAAAATAGGGTGCTGTGTTAGACTGATTAGGGGAACTTGTGTAAATTGGAAGGCCTGGAAGGTGACAGTTTGAGATGAGACCAAATGAGCAGCGGAACAGTAAGGGCAGTGGAGGAAGTGGAGGACGAGGGGGCCTGGCTAGTTAGGCAGGGGCTAGATCCTGTAAGCCCCTGGCAAAGGCGAGGGGCATCTCGCACTTGCCCATCTCCACCACCCTGAGAGAAGCCCCCATTGTTGCTGCCCCCCCATAGGTCCTGGTACCTCCTCCCACCCTCTCCCCTCATGTCTGCTGGCTGGGGGGCGGGGGGCTCTGACCTAAGGCCAGAGACCTATCCTTAGTACACAAGCAAAGAGAAATCAGGGGCAAGGGCTTGTCAGAAAAGCGGCTCTGGATTTGCCAGGAGGAGTTGGCCTATGAGAGAAAGGTAGAAAAGAGGGGGAAGGGAAGGGAAGAAAACAGAGAAGGGGGAGAAGGCGTGGGGGGAAGATGGAAGACAGGAGGCGTGAGACACAGCAGGGTATGGGGCGAAGACCAAGAAAGGGGTCAGAGAAGGCCCACCTGAGTAGAAGGACTGTCAGAGGGGAGAGCTTGAGAGGTCCTTGGACCATGAAAAGGGGTGTTGTCCAGAAGGAAGTTAAACTATAAGGCTAAAATCATTCAAACAGTGTGGTATTGGCACAAAAAGAAGCCGTTCAATGCAACAGAATGGCTTTCCAGAAACTTATCCAGAATGAGAATGTATTAAGCAGGAAGAGTCTTGACAATAACCTGCTGAGAGAGACTGTGCATAGGTCCATGGGCTACAGGATGGTTTGTGAGGGTTACACGAATTAGCATGTGGAAATAGAACCGGCATGGTGCTCCTGGTATGATGCTCCCTGCGAGGAGGACCCCACGTGTTTATGAAAAGATTAAGCTCAGCAGTGATTTGGAGAACAGCAACCAGTTAGTCAGGGAAAACTCTGGATAGGAGAAAAAGCCAAAGGAAAGGGTTGGAAAACCTCCTAGTGGGAGCTGGACGCCCGGCTTCTTAGCCCTGCCACCCACACACACCAGACACATGCACTTTCTGCCCCAGTGGAATCCCAACTACCCAGGAAACACAACTCACCTTCCTCTTTGAGCACCTTTCCTTTGGCAGCTGCTCTTCCCCCTCAATCCCTTCCTGAAGTATTTATTCATAACATTTATCACTGTCAAAAATTATCACATGCACATTTTGTTTACTTATCTATTGTTATACTAGACAAAAGCAGGGACTAAGCAGCCCTGAAGCCTGGAAGGGTGGCTGTCACGTGGTAGGCGCTCAGTCCTTGAAGATGATGAAGTGTGCCAAACTCCCAGCACAACGCCTGGCACACGATTAAGCATTCAGTGTTAAGCATGTAGATAAGATTTTTGTTCTGTTTTGTTTTACCAGTGTGCAAGTCTTTACTCTCAGGACATTTTAGTACTCCTTGCAACTTCAGAAACATGGTCACAAAGACATGTTGACAGTACTTAACATAAAAAGCATCGCTGAGCAAACATAAAAGAGGACGTGTCAAGGACCACATAGAAAGACGACACGAGAATGTATCACTGTGCAATTAATCAAAAGTTCAGATTTCCCAAATGACAGCTTGGATCCTCAGGTACGTGAGGAGACTTCTATTTTGATGGGAGCTAGAGACTGTCAACTACTAATGTTTTAAGATGAAGTGCAGGGGCTGTGTTCATGCCCCCCTGCCCCCCGCAAAGGATGAGGTAAAGTCAATATTGAATTCATAACTCAGATCCAACTAGATCCAATAATAAGGAAACTGTCAGATAGTTGAGTCAGGGAAATTGATTTGTTGCAATGGTTGTATAATCCAATGGAGAGTGTGTTTAGATTACTAACAGGGGCTTTGGAAATGTCATGAAAAACGGGGTGTGCACTGAGTTTATTTAAGGGACTATGTGATCACAGCGCACCTTAGCACAGGTTCCAACTAAAGGAATCAAAGCATCCTATATCCCATTGGAAGGAAACTTTCCTGAGGCCTAAATTCCCTGAAAGCCTCAGGTGTCAGCTGAACATGGCACTAGGGCAGAATTAGTGACCAAATGCCAGCAAGGACCAGGCAGGGGACGGTATTGCAAACAATAGATATTCGCCTGGCTTTGAGTCCCAGCTCACAGTGTGACACTGAAAACCCAACCACTTGCTAATCCTCAAGTTTGCCACCTGCTTCCCTTCCTCCATACCTTTGCTTTTGTTTTTTCTTTTCTCTTTAGCTGGTCTTTATCTCAATGTACAGACGAGTTGTACAGAAGAACTCTTTCTCCCTTGAGAATGAGGAAAGGGCTTTCTCTGAGCCCCCGTTTCTGCCTCTCTAAATCCTCCTTTCCAGGGTTGCAAGCCTCCAGTAATGAGATGATATTCTGGTGATGGTTATTACAGCTGTCATCAAATGAGCAGGGCGGAATCTCAAGTTCACAGGCATATGCTAATAGTGATCCCTCCTGCCCTCATGTTCTGTCCCAAAACACACTAAATAACTGTTTCAGACCATTTTAGAATTCACTTTTTTTATTTGTTGCACAAGAAATGCAAAGTAGTTGTAGAGAAATGGTGAAATGTAAATCAGCCAAAAAGCAGTGATAATAATTGGTCATCTTGTTGCCCAGCGATACTCTCTGTGACTATCCAGGTGGTGACAGGACTGCAGCACGCCTGACCTGCAAACTGCAGAAACCAGTGCTGCGGCCCAAACCTGGCACCTTCTCTGAGGGACCAGTCAGCCACCTGGCGGCAAGTTGATTAACAACGGATCTTCCAATCACCTGTCGGGGTGGACCTGTGCCCTCACTGGAATAGACACATATCCTGAACACAAAATTGCTTCTCCCACCTGTAGTGCTTGTGCCAACACCACCATCCACGCACTTAGAAATACTTTCTTTACCATCAAAGAATCCCACACCAAATTGCTCTTGATCGAATAATGTGTCCCCCAAATGCTTGCTCTTGACCTGCATATAAACTGTCAGAGGAGCCAGTAACACAGGTCTTTGCATCCTTTGCTTATTTGAAAGAGACAGAGCAAGCTCCAGGTTTGAGGCTGGTAACAACCGAGGCCAAAAGGAATATGCTTGGAAAGGAAAGCTTCCAAGACTCTCCCATGTGCACTTTCTGTTCTTGAAAATCCAACTTGAACAGATCCTTAAGTTGCCCTCCTCTTCCCTCTTCCTGACTTCCTATCAGTGGGCAGGACGGCAGAGGAGGGGAGAAGCCTCCCTGAGTATGAGTAAGAGGCAGAAGGACATCCTTGCCCACGTGACTCAGCAGAAGAGGGCAGCGTAAGGTGTGGCATCTAGGCAGACAGTCCTGGTTCTGTGACTTTGAACTTAGTGACCTCAGGCAGGTTGCAGGGCCCCCATCTAGCTTTAGTTTCCTCATCTATACAACAAGATAACGTTTCCTTCTGCCTCAGAAGTGGTGTAAGGACTATCCCCAGGGTTCCACGGGGAGGTAGAACTTTGCAGTGCTGTGCACATTTACTATATTACTCGAAGGCATCTGGACACAGCTTCCCGGAGATCAGCTGGAGTCAGGCTCATGAACAAGCCCTGAGCCAAATGGCATCACCTTCACTCCAGAGGGCAATGATTAAAGGATAGAATTCAGATTGTTCTCAGCTGAAAGAAGTGTTTCTTTTCCTGCCTCACATTTGAAATTTTTAGATTAACCTTTAATTTTGTGTGTTCCTTAGTGTCACTTTTGTCTTTTCTTTTGGAATAGTTATGTTGAGTAAAATCTTTAATGCATCCATTTCATGAAGTCTTTCATTCATCCTTCCAATGAGCATTCACTGATCACCTGTTTCATGCATTGCTCTCCATTGATGAGAAACAGAAGGAGAAAAAGAACTTAAGAAATTAAATATATATTTAGTTGCAAAGATGAGATTAGAAAGTTCAAAACAATTATATTCATCTCTCTGTGGTCATTGATTTCAATGACCTTGCTCATGATAGATGCTTATTATCATTGTAACAGGCTTACTGAATACTTGGCACTAAGCTGAGTGCTTTCTACAGATTATCTCATTTAGACCTCTCGACAAAGTTATGAGAGAGGCATTATGGTTATTGCTCTCTATACTAACCAGGGTGAACCTGATGTTCACCGGGGTTAAGTATCCTGCCCAACATTACATGGCTAAGAAATGACAGCCCAGGATTCAAGCTCAGATTAACTCTGGAGTCAACATTTTGGACCATGACATTGTTTTACATATTGAGACTGTCATGCCAGGTAGAAGGTTTGGCATAGGCAAAGACTTGGAGACAAGACAAAATGTATAGTTCCCAGGGCAAGTGGCTGCGATGGCTGGAGGCAGTCAGGGATGGAGCAGGGGGGTCCACACATAGGTCCACTTGGACATGGACCACCAGACTTAGAAACTTGGAGGCTATGGGTTGTGTTAGACAGAGATCAATGTGATCCCAGGTGGTGACAGAAAGGGCTTTCGGACATTCTGTGGAGGACAGATTGAGAGCGAGAGAAACCAATTCAATGAGAACTACAAGGCAGAATCTTGCAGAGAGAGGTAGAGGACCAGGAGGAAAGTGGTGGCAGATCCTGGAGTAGTGTGTTTGCCTGTGACAGGTACTTAGGAAGGAGTGTCACCAAGAATTGATAACCTGCAAAAAGTCAGGGCTGTGTCATGGGTCACTTGACGTTTCAGAGGCAGAAACAACCCCCTGCTCCAATGTCCCTGCCTCTCTCCTTTCTGACCTCTGCAGGCTCCCTACGGAGCTGAGATCCCTTTTCTGGATCTAGTAATTGGCTCCCTGGGCGGCCTGTTCCTTTCTGTCCACCAAATGAAGCTCCTTCTCTTTGGGGCCTGATTGTTTGCCCAACATCATTTACATATTCCAATTATCCACTGCCATTTTCCTGATAATGAGCCCATGTCCCTGTGTTTAAGAGTGTCTGCTGGTACATGAGGGCTGAAGGTGGCAGGCAAAGACTCTATTTACAGTGTCTTCAGACAAAAGTGCTCCAGGGCCACCTTCTCACCACCCTCTATCCCTGCTGGACTGACTCACACCCAACAGAGCTTTGTGCCTCCTTACCCTGCTCCACAGATACCACAATGCTCCGTTTACATGGTGACAAGAAGAAAAGCACCATGCCAACTGGAGAGGCACCCTGTGTTCTTCCCGTGATCATAAAGGACCCATGGGTCTCTTAGTCAGTCACAGGCACAGACCTCATTAACGCCAAGGCTTTCTTAATTTCTATCTCAGAATTCTTTGCAGAGGTGAAGCTGTTGTTTAGCTTGTAAGGAAATGGACATGGGGGCTGTGAGTAGCTACATAATGATGCTGAAGGAAGAGCTCAGGCTTTGAGAACAGCCAAAGCCTGTTCTAGGTAGGAATTCTGTCCCTGAAAAATACTCAGTGTTTGACCCTGGAGGGATTAAATAACCAGTCTCAGCTTCACCTGTAGAGTAGGGATGATGACAATGACCTTAAAGGGATTTGTCAGGATTAAGAGAGTTAACATCCATCAAACTTTAGAGGCATATAATACCTATTAATTGATGCAATATTAATAGTAAGTTATTATTAATATATTAATAGTAAGTTACTATTAATATTGCATCCAAATTAGAAGAGAACTTTTGAGTAACAAGCCCATTACTGCTCTACCTTTTTTTAACAGTGACCTACATTCTATATCGTAACTCAGTCCACATAATACAATATACAGCCCAGTCTACATAATAAAATACCTGAAATAATATTTTGTATTTCATATTTTATAAAATGCTAATTGCCAACTATATTACTTGGCAAGGGCTGCCACGACAAAATACCCCCGATTGAGTGGTTGAAACAACAGAAATTTATTTTCTCACAGTTCTGGAGGCTGAGAGCCCAAGACCAAGTTGTTGATAGGTTAACTTCCCTTGAGGCCTCTCTCCTTGGCTTGGAGAGATGGCCTTTGCCCTTTGCCCTCACAAAGGCTTTACTCTTTATATGTACATCCTTGTGTCTCTGTATGTTCAAATTTCTTTTTCTTACAAAAACACAAATCAGATTGGACCAGGGTTCACCCTACCGGCCTCGTTTTAGCTCAGTCTCCCCTTTTAAGGACCTGTCTACAAATGCAGTCACATTCTGAAGTCCTAGTACTAAGGGGTTCAATGTATGGATTTGGGGGAAGACATACACAAACCCACTGATGTGATTTCCCACTCCACTGAGGGGTCATGACTTTAGCCTATAAAATGTTAATCTAGTTCAATCTTTAGACAACCTCTTGGTTTTTGCTTGAGTTTCTCCAGCAATTTGAGGATCAATTGCCTCCCAAGAAGGAGGTTATCCACTGTGCAATAACCAATATACTCACCACTTACTAAGTGTACGTGCTGTGGCCAGGACCTAAGCTAAGCATCTTTCCTTCTTCCCTTACTAGTTATCACAACCTCTAAAGAAGTAGTTACAATACATATACACAGTCAAAACTGTATGCAGATTTCCCAGAGTCAAAGAGCAATGATCAGAGATCCAAACCCAGAGTTTTCTCAAAAGCCCAGAAGATGCAATTTCCCTCAGGTAAGGTGAATAACACAAAAGATTCTAAAATTGGGGTGCTTCATTGGAGGACAGAGATTGCCCAAATTTTAGTGTTTGAAAACCTAGATTTTAATTCCCCTTGGCGATTTTCATGTGGCCTTGGGGAAGTTACATCAGTTCTCTTACAGCCAGATTCCTCCTCTGGAAAGCGGACCTATAAATAAGACTCACCTCATGTAGTTGTGCTGAGGTTCAAAGCCGACTGTGGAGACATGAAGTGCTTACTGCTGTATCACAACCGGTGCCTTGGGCCACATCTCATCGCTGTTCTGACCTATTAATAATGTCTCTGAAGTTCATTTTCTATTATTATCCTTGTATTATACCTTATTATCGCCATAATAATAACTTTCTCAGAAGACTATTGGGAGATGAGATGATTTAACACACGCATGACATTGCATTATTTACAACTTAGTCGTATCTTCTTTTGATGCTCCACATTGATCGAGGATAGAAAAAAAAAAAGAATATTTCTTTTTTCCTCAAAGAAGAACATCCAACTCTCTTTGATCTTGAATTTGGGCTCCCTTTTAAACGGGTTTATTTTGAAATTTTGTGAGATCACCCTAAACAGGCTTCACGAGTGGAAGTCCTGTCCAGCGCTTACAAACCCCTCATCCACAGGGCCCAGGCAGGTAACATAAAAATCTTGGGCTTGTGTGAAGTGCTATGCACGGAATCTCCCACTAGAGGGAGCAATTCATAAATGGTAGCAGCCAGTATGATTGTGATGATGACAGGGAGAAAGAGGAAGAATATTTCTGAATGTATATGAATCGTGCCCTGTGATTGCACCAATGTACATAATTATGATTCAATAAAATTATTAAAAAAAAAGAATTAAGAGAAAGAGGAAGAGACTCTTGGGCCCTCGATGCTGGGGATTCACTACTTTCCCACTCTGTTACCCATCATCCAGGCTTCATAAAGACAACCGCCCTATTTTAAGGAGGATCACTGTGCTATGATTTTGTAGTCAAGCTTTCTCTATGGGTGATACCTCTGAGTGACTTTCAACGTCCTAACCTGAAAATCCTTATTGTCCCTCTGTGATCATTTACCATAAGGAGTTTTTCCTATGTGTTAACTGCCTCAAAAAAATCCTTTAAAATACCACACACCATTTCTTGTTTGCATGTGTTATACTGTAGCTGTCAACTCCTATTAACTTAAAATATTTTCTTAAATTTGTTAGGTAAAATAACTGTCATTTTGCATCCCCCCAAAGTATAGTTCTGCAAACCCAAGGGGCTAGAAGTCCCCTGTATAAGAGCCCATGTTCCCCCACCGACGTTCAGTAGCCAACATCCGTTTAAAAACATCCCTGGAGAGGGTAAAATATATTCATGAAAATTCTCCCTCTACTGGAAGATGATGTCACAAAACCAAGTATTAGAGTAAGTTCATTTCCAAACATAACCTTTGTTTGGCCCACCATATTTTCTTTCACTTTGGAAAAGGGGCCAAAGGTCAGACGTGATGTCTAAGTTTCTTGTTCCTGTATGTGTGCATGGTGCCTCTCTGTCCAGATTTTGCATGTTTCTTAGCACAGGCTGATGTCGTCTTAAAATCAGGAGAATGATTACTGTTCAGTAACCGCTCACTCCAGCAATGTCCAAAGGAGGACTTTACTTCTCACTAATGATGGGCTTGTTCCTATAACTTGCTTAGGACAATAGAATATGTGCAGAAGTGACAATGTGTGGCTTCCAAGTATAGATATTCATGCTTGCTTCCCTGGGGCACCCCTACCAGGAGAAGGGCTTTACCCAGGGACCCACTATGCCCTCCATCCTGGGAACCAAATGAGCATGCCTACCTCACCAACCAGCAGACATGTGAGCAGAAGAAGAAACCCGATTGAAATTATCTCCATTTTCTCAATAAGGAAAAATCAGAAATTGGAAAAGGGATTATTTGAAGTTCTTTCAGGGGACAGCCAAAATTCTCTGGGTATCTGCACCTGCCACTGACTTCCCGCTGAGGATGCTGAGGGGATACAAGGTAACTTGTGGAAACCTGAGAGCAATGACAATGAAATGTCTAGTCCAGATATGATTGATTTGTGCCCTGTAGAAAAGATAACCTCAGAGATTACATTTTATGGCCTTTTGAATATTAACCTGTTTTGCATATTTTAGCAAACTTATTTCACCATTCCTGCTTGTCTGTGTACTTTTCTGCTCTATACAATCTGCTTTGAACTGGTCGTCATGTATTAATATTCCTTTGTTACTTAATGAGTTGGATAAAAATCTTTGATGTGTATTCATTTTATATGCACAGGAGAATTATGTTTTTAGCTTTTAAAATAAACTTTAGCATTAGCTGTGAGCAGGAGCTAACTTACTGGTATTCTCATCAAATGTCAGTCATCACTGACTGAACATTCTGGGGCCGTTACAGGGCCCATCTGGGACTCCATGTCCGTATCTGCAAAGTAAGGGTTTGTCCTGAGAGTCTTGTGTATGGAGCAAGAGGATTATTTACCCATTTTACAGGTAAAGATGCTGAGACTTCGAGAGGTTTAAAGATTTCCTCTTTCACCATCTGCTGGACTAGGTACCAACGAGACCTCTGGCTGCACAGATGAAAACCTTTCATGAGCTTAAGGTTCTCGCTTAAAGAGAAGAGCAGAGTATATGGAGTCTCACAGACCGAATTCGAATCTTGGCTTCACTAATTAGTAGCTGTTTAATCTTAGGCAAATTGCCTCAGCTCTATAAGTCTCCGTTTCTTCATATATAAATATGGAGATGAAAAACGTACTTTATAATGAGGCTATAAAACAACAGAAAAGTAGAGTGCCTAGCACAGTACCTGGCATGTAGCATGAGTGCTATAAATGCTGGCTTGTCTGCCAGGCCTTTCAGCAATGTCAGAAGAATTCCTGCTTCAGAGTCAAACCAGCTGAGAGTTGGAATCCAGGCTCTGTTATTTTCAGGCTGTGGCTTTGGACAGGCCAGGGGCGCCCTGTGCCTTTGTCCTATTCTGCGTCAGTGGAGATGCTAGTGCTCCCTCTTAATGCTGTTCTGAAGGTTACGCAGGCGACACCCAGGTCTGCTGCTCATAGGAGGCCGCAGTGTCAGTGCTGACTCCCTTGTTTTTGTCCTTAGTTAATGAGGAAAAGCCCCTCGGCAGAGTGAGGTCAGGGAGAAGACCAACAGGGCAAGCCAGACTCACATCAACAAGGATTCAGATCAAGGACCGTAGGATTGGGGAGCCCAATTATCAGATGAAAGGAGAAAAATTACATGATTGACGAGCTCTGGCTTAATCAAGAGGTTATGTGAACCCTAATTTCTAATGTTAATGGGGACTATTATGTGTTTCTATGCAATGCTGGAAGATTTATGCCTATCTTAATAGCTGGAGATGTCCTTCAAATTTTCCATCTGCCCTGGAATAGGTCTAATGTGATAACAAACAGGAAATCGACTGGGCTAAGGGACATGCAGTTCTATTTTGTACCATAAAATACACAAGGCTGCTGACATTGCATATTAATTAGCTGATTCTTCTCTTTCCAAATTAAGAGCTCAGTTTTGTATTACTTGCACAGATATAAAACTTGGCTGTATGGTCCTGGATGCATGGAGATCTCAACTTGCTAAATATTTTTAGAGCACCACCTAATAATTTCTAGGATCTTCCAGCCCTGACAATGAAGGATCTAAGGCACAACCAAAACCATGAAAAATCTCTCACCATCTAGGAAGATGACGGTGGAGGATAAGGAGAGAGTGAAGGTGATTGCAGTAAAGTGTTTCAGAAACAAGTCGTCTTCTGAATCACCCGGTGTGGTTTCATCTTGCAGTCATGGGGAATCTTGTGAGCTTCATGTTTCCTTCTCATGAGCTTAAGCTTCTAGGATTTTGGCCAATAGAAGGCTAAGGACTGATTTGCCCTACTTCCCTTTTTCTGTGTAGATGTTTAAAAACTCTTTCCACTCATTCATTTAATAAATAATATTGCACAATTATAATATGCCAGGTACTCCACTAGGTGCCAGAAATACAGCTGTAAACAAAACAGGCAGAAATTCTTACACTTAGAAAGCTCATATTCAAGTCAGGGAGGCCAACAATAAACACAACCGAGGGTAAATATGAGTAAGATTTTACTTGATGTTCCAATTATTTGCAGCCATGTAACCAGCCATCCCAAACTCCCTTGCAAAGCAACCTCTCTTGTATTACGCTTGTGGATTCTGTGGCTTGGGAATCCCCACCACACAGCAAGGATGGCTTGTTCCCTCTTTTCAATGTTTGGGCCTTGTTGGGATTCGGGGATCCTGGTGCCCTGAACCCAGATTGACCTGGTTTGATTACTTGGCTGAGTTAGAAAGTTCTACTGAAGCACAGAGGTGATCGAAAGGCAAAGTGAGTGAAAACTGAAAATAAAACTAGAGTAGCACGGGCCACGTGAATAGAAGGAAAGCAGAAGTAACCTACACAAGTTTTAGTGCTCTGGTACCTCTTTCACTGGCCTCTCTGCACCTCTAGGCATTATTGTCTGTTTCTGTCGGTTATTGATTATTGCCTTTCTCTATTGGTCCTTGGTTACCTAGGTTACCTTATACTGACAATCTTTTCCCTTTTTTTTTTTGGAGAGAGTTGCTGAATGGAGAATGTTCCTATGGACCCTCCAGACTTCCTTGTTCAGCAGGCCAGGCTTTCCTCCCATCCTCCTTGAAGCTCCTTTCTCAGAGTCTCCTCTCAGGCCCCAGCTGAGACTGTCTGTCAATGACTCAGATGGTTGTATGAGGTCGGGTGGGAGGATGCATTTCCATCAGTACACGCCTTCACAGAAAATGGCTGGAAGCTGTGCTCAGCTGGGACTGTCAGTCAGGGTACCGATACATGGCTTCCCAGTGTGGTCATCTCTGCATAGGGGGCCTTCTTAGGTGGCAACTGAATGGCCAATGAATGAAGCAGAAAGCAGCCTTTTATGACCTAGCCTTGGAAGTCACCTTGTGTCGCCTGTGATGTGTGCCATTGGTCAAAGTGTCAAAGCCCACTAACATTCAGGAAGATGGGAAATGGAGTTAATGGGCAAAGTTTTATATAATTTGTGACTATATTTTAAAATCAGCACACTACTTTAGGGTCAATTTGTTGCAGGAAAATGAGGTCTGATAGAAAGAAAGAAACACTCAAACATCTGTGTTTAAAAGAGGAAGGGCTTTATTTCAGCTGGAGGAGCCACAGGGGACTCTAGTCCAAACATGGCTCAGCTCCCCAACTATCCTTTCCTTTTTATTTCCAGCCAAGGGTTCCTTGTCCATGGGTGCCTTTCTTATTGGTTAGTTTGAATGGAGCTGGAGAAGGCAGGCAAAGGCTTTTACAGAACCGCAGGCTTTTATGGAAGTGGAAGCAAGTGTTCGTTTCAAAGTCCCAGGAAGGTAAGTTTGTACAAATTCCTAAGAGCTGAGTTACCTTGGGGAGGACTTTGCAGGAATGTCCTTGGGCTCTTGTGAGAAGACTTTCATTCTTTCAGACTTTACTTTTCCTGGGTATCCTATCTCAAATTCATTACCACGGGAAGGGCGTTGGATTTAAAGTAGATCAAACTGGAGTTGGATAGTGGACCAGCATGTGCTTATTCCTTGGGGAGCATTACTGTGCACCTGCTGGAGTTGTGGGAGGAGCTGGATGCTGTTTCTCCCTCCTAGTGCAGCGGGATGGGAGGTGACTCAATACCAAACCGTAAGTACACCCTTTGGTAAGTGCAGTGACAGCCTGCAGAAGGCTGTGGAACTACATAGAAATAGGAATTAGCTGAGTTAACTAGGGAAATTATTTAAATCTCTCTGTCTTTAGTGTCTTTGTGTGAATAACGAGGCTGATAATACATTATGAGGCTGGTACAACGGTTAGATGAGTCATCCGAAGTAGCCCCCAATTGCCTCACTTCACCCCATGTAGGTCCATGGAAACCACTTCTCACTTTTGGATATTTTCTAACTTTGCTTTTTGTTTGTTTATTTATTTATTTTATTGAATCATAGCTGTGTACATTAGTTCAATCATGGGGTACAGTGTGCGGGCTTCACATACAATCTGAGATATTTTTATCAACCTGATTGACATAACATTCATGATATTTTCTCATTTACTATATGAAAACATTTTTGATCCGTATTTAGAAGTTTTCTCCTGACCCTTCGAGTATGTACCACACATGTGATCTCACCCTTTGTCCCATTTCCCCCCACCCTCTCCCTCCCCTGCCCTCCCTCTCCCCTTTCCCCGTCTTCCTATGCAATAAATGGGTTGTAGCCTTCACTTGAATGATAAAGAATTTGTCTCATATTAGGGGTGTATACATTGGATACTTTTTCTTCCATTCTAGAGATACTTTGCTAAGGAGAACA
>CAUYON010132464.1:0-30323 GCA_963573935.1 Arctocebus calabarensis
TTTCACATAGTAAATGAGAAAATCTCATGAATGTTATGTCAATCAGGTTGATGAAAATATCTCAGATAGTATGTGAAACCCACACACTGTACCCCATGATTGAATTATTGTACACAGTTATGATTCAATAAAAAAAAAAAAGAAAGAAAAGGAACAGGAAAGTGGTCAGAGGGAAATGAGAGAATTGTATCTCTGAACACTTGACAATATGTGTATGTTAAATAGACAGATTTTAAGGCAGTGATGAAAAAAATATTAAAAACAGCCCAAAGACCATGAGATATATCCAGAAACTGTCAGAGTGATCTCTTTCTCCAACCATAGCCTTGTTCCATCTAAAATTAGCACTGACTAATGGTCTGTGTGACCTTGGGCAATTTCTAAAACCTCTCTGGGATTCATTTTTCTCATCAATGAAAGGCAGGAATTATGTTGTTGGTCAGAGATTATTGCTAGTTTCTGAATTGGCCTTCAGTAAGGACTGGTACAGCGATCATTTCAAGTTAGACCATGAAGCAGCAAATAGGGCACATCCCAGGGAAATAAGTCAACTGAAGGACAACTTCAAGATAAAAACATCGTGTGGCATAGTAGTCTGATGCAAAAACAATGAGTGATGAATTTCAGAAATATCTAAACTACTCTGAGATGAGGAATATCATAGCTATCATTTTGAGTGCCTATGAATATTTTCACCAGTTTTGAGATTTATCCCGCAACCCCTAGGATAATCCTTTCCTCAACCTTGGGTTACAACAATGACACAGCAGGTTGAAACAATATTTTTCACAGCAATAGCACACACTACCCTAGTTTTAACTATGTTGGCCTAGAGTGGTGCATATTCACAGGTGATGGGGCCATCAGCTCCAACTGACTCTGTGGCTGAGGTACTGACTGCCCTGAACACTCCTCATTGTTCTTGTTTGCCCGGCATCCTTTCATTAGAGAATCATTTATCCTTCGTGACACAAGGTCCTAGAGTGGCTGCAATGACAGAACCCCTGTTCCCTTAACTTCAGTGAATCAGATTTATTCTTTCTCTCCTGGGAATCTGAATCTTGATCAGAAAGACACAGTCACATAAGGCAATTAAAAGGCATCTTCGATAAAAGCACCTGGGAGGGAAATAAATATACACATTTTCTCTTTGGTTTTCCAGCTCTTCCTTGACCTTGTGAGCTACTCTGTCAGTTTCAGTTGCTTACCACCAAAGAATCCTGGTGCCAAAATGCAATAGTGCTAGTCTTCCCAATAATGTTTCTTCAAGGGAAATGTCAATATTGGGTTGCATTCCTTAGTCATTTGCTGTGGGGCAGAGGAGAGTGACTCAGAACTAGAACAGAAACCATCTGGCTTAACAAATTTTTCTAATGAGGAAACTGGATTCCAAAGAGAAGAGACTGATGAGAGAGAATGCAATTAGTAATTAACTGACCTGAATTTAAAACACCTGACACGTATAAGTCTAGTCGCAGGCTTTCTCCAAAGAGCAACAATTTTCATGGGTAATCCATAAAAGGACATGTAACTACCTAACAATTGAAGACAGACTCAATTTCTAATTTTAAAAAGTATATCTAACAATGGCCACATTCTTGTTCAATGTTTTAACATAATTGCTTGTCAAAAAATAGACTTAAAATGGCGGTGCCTATAGCTCAGTGGGTAGGGCTCTGGCCAAATACACTGAGGTTGGCAGGTTCGAACCACCCTGGCCAGCTAAAACAATAATGGCAACAAAATAGTAGCCAGGCATTGTGGCAGGCACCTATAGTCCCAACTAATTGGGAGGTTGAGGCAAGAGAATGGCTTAAGCCCAAGAGTTGGAAGTTGCTGTGAGCTGTGATGCCACAGCACTCTACCAAGGGTGACAACTTGAGACTCTGTCTCAAAAAAAAAAAAAAAAGATATATATATATATTTATTTATTTACTTAAAAAACACAGTACAGGTCTGTCTCTCACTTGCCCCACCTATCCTGTTCCTATCCATCCTCAAATAACATTTACTCATTTCTTGCCTCCTAGTGTTTTACCACGTAAATACAAGCAGATATGTTTCCCCCTTTCTTACACAAAAGGGAGCCTATCCTACATACTTTTATGCACCCTTGTTTTATTCTTTTTATTTTATGGATTGTCCACATCATTTCATGAAGAACTACCTTATTTGTATTTTCACAGTGCATAATATTTCCTTGTATGGATGTATCATATTTATTTAAATCCTCCCCAATTGATGAACATTTAGATTGTGTTCAGTATTTTGTTGTTTAAACAATACCCTTGTAAATAACATCAGTGGTAGCTAAGCAATATTTCTGTGGGATACATTCCCAGAAGTGTCCTTGCTGGATCAAAGGGGATATAGCCCTATGAAAATTTGGTAACTATTAACAAATAGCCCTGCATAAGATTCATGTACCTTTGTATGGTAAACCCATGAATCTTTATACCTGTGTCTCCCCAGTTTTGCTAACAGTGTGTTTATTGGAATAATTGTCAAATTAAGGTATTTGAGGGAAAGTAACTCAGAATAGTTAATTTTTTAAGTTAAAAAAAAAGAATTTTAAAGCGGTTTTAGCTGTTGATTTTCTACTTTGAATGTGCAACAAAGAGATGGAATAACAGCCATAATCTATGACTTTAAATGGTCCCCCACTGAAAGCTATCCTCTGAAATCACTTTTGTTGAGCAGTGATTCTTCCTTTGCATCAGCAGTTCACTATATTCTTCAGGATCCAGCTGCTAATTGATTTTGAGTATGACTCCGTCTAGCTGGTAACCAGATATCTGGTGATGGACACCATCCAACCTGAGCATGACACAGGTTTCCAGCAAACAGCTGTTCCCCACCCATGCTACTTTAACCTTCTCTGCAGACACAGCTCTGGGGCAAATTCTGGATAAAAGTGAATTAATTGACTTTGTAAGTTCAGTTATCTAATTTCTCATTCAGGGGCAACCCAAACTTCTCCTATTTCTCTGGAAATTTACCAACAGCACCAGCAACCAAGACCAGGGTTTTAGTTAAAGCCTTACCACAAGTCAGATGTGTGATTTTAAGTAGATCTTCCCGCCTCCTTTTGCTCCTGTTTTCTAATGTAGAAAATGAGGGGTTGAACTAGCCCTTCTTCCTTCTTTGTTCTAAAATTTTCTTTCTCAGACCCTTTCTCTGCCTCCACTACATTCTCTATTCCTCACATGTGTGAGTCTCTCAACTCTTCTCCCTACATTCATTCTTCTCCCTCAAAAGCTCACCCACTCCCATCACCTGAACTTCCAGGTATTAGCAGACAAAAGTCAATGTTGCAGGCCTTACCTCTCTCCCTGCTGGCAGACAGCATGGAGGTCAAGAGTGCTGGGCCTGAGATGTTGGTCTGTGGGGAGATCTAGGGCCCCCTTTCTTCCCTCAAACATACTACAGGAAAGTGAGAAGTGACCTACACTTCATGATGGGGGATGCTGTCCAGGCAGCTGACTTGTGATCTATCCCATGATTTCTTGAAGAGAAGAATTATGAGAGAAGCTAAATTGAAAGAAGACAGCAGCAGAGGAGCTCCTTCTGGTGTGGCAGGGCTGTGTGAGTTTCCCCTGGGGCACCTCACTAGGCTGGACCTATTCCTGCTGGGACCTTAGTCAATGGAGTCCAGAATCAAGAAGCTATAGGTATAACATTCGAGGTGGCATCTGGGATAGGCAAGGTAAAGCCAAAGCTGGAATTCATCACTCAGGAATAACAGGATATGGAGACTCCCCCCTCCTGGGCCATTTTCAAAGAACTTCACACGTGTGACAGAATGCACACAGAATCAGCATTGGGGGACACCTGTCATACAGGCAACACGATGGTCAGTTGTGTCTGCCAGAGAAACAAAGAAGCAAAGCCAATCTACAGAAGGAAAACTGAACTCAGGCAATTGAGTCAAGAGGCATCTCATCTGCCATTCCTCCTTTATTTCTCCAACCGTCCCTCAAAGCCAGAGGTCATACAGCTTGAAAAGGGAATTTGAGAACCAGATCACTTCCTCAGTCTCCACCCCAAATACACCCAGACATGCCACACATTCCCCGGTGCAGGAGAGCAGAGGAATGAGAGGATACAATGTATTATTTCATTCTCAGCCTGCTTCCTGCTGAGTCCTAGGCCTGACTGGTCATCATGGAAGGGAAAGATAAGAATCAGAGTTGAGGGCGGCTCCTGTGGCTCAGCGAGCAGGGCGCCAGCCCCATATACCGAAGGTGGCGGGTTCAAGCCCGGCCTCGGCCGAACTGCAAAAACAAAAAAATATCAGGGCGCTGTGGCGGGCACCTGTAGTCCCAGCTACTAGGGAGGCTGAGGCAAGAGAATCGCTTAAGCCCAAGAGCTGGAGGTTGCTGTGAGCAGTGTGACGCCATGGCACTCTACCCAGGGCAATAAAGTGAGACTCAGTCTCTACCAAAAAAAAAAAAAAAAAAAGTAAACTCACTCAGAAAATCTTGAGCAAATTCCAACTTTCACAGTGGCAAAAGGACTAAAAATGTCCAATTCTACCAGGCTTATCAATATTCTCAATTAATGTGAATGGCTTAAATTGTCCTCTAAAGAGGCAGAGATTGGCTGACTGGATACAAAAACTCAGGCCAGATTCTGCTGCATTCAAGAATCTCATCTTACCTTAAAAGATAAACATAGACTTAGGGTGAAGGATGGTCATCTATATTTCAGGCAAATGGAAAGCAGAAAAAAACAGGTGTTGCAATTTTATTCGCAGATACTATAGGCTTTAAATCAACAAAAGTAAGGAAATATAAGGATGGTCACTTCATATTTCTTTAGGGTAATACTCAATATGATGAGATTTCAATTATTAATATTTATGCACCCAACCAGAATATGCCTCAGTTTATAAGACAGACTCTAACAGACATGAACAACTTGATTTCTTCCAGCTCCATAATAGTCGGAGACATTAACACCCCTTTGGCAGTGTTGGACAGATCCTCCAATTAGAACTTAACCAAAGAAATTTTAGATTTAAACTTAATCATTCAACATTTGGATTTAACAGACATCTACAGAATATTTCTTCCTAACAAAACTGAATACACATTCTTCTCATTGGCCCACAGAAAATACTCCAAAACTGATCACATCTGAAGGTCACAAGTCTAACCTCAGCAAATTTAAAAGAATAGAAATTATTCCCTGCATCTTCTCAGACCATCATGGGATAAAAGTGGAACTCAGTAACAACAGGAATCTGCATACTCATACAAAAACATGGAAGCTAAATAACCTTATGCTGAATTATACCTGGGTCATAGACGAAATTAAGAAGGAAATTACCAAATTTTTGGAACAAAACAATAATGAAGACACGAATTATCAGAACCTCTGGGATATTGCAAAGGCAGTCCTAAGAGGGAAATTTATAACACTGCAAGCCTTCCCCAAGACAACAGAAAGAGAAGAAGTTAACAACTTAATGGGACATCTCAAGCAACTGGAGAAGGAAGAACATTCCAATCCCAAACCCAGCAGAAGAAAAGAAATAACCAATATTAGAGCAGAATTAAATGAAATTAAAAACAAAAGAATTATACAACACATCAATAAATCAAAAAGTTGGTTTTTTGAAAAGGTCAATAAAATAGGCTTTGGCTAACTTAACCAGGAAAAAAAGAGTAAAATCTCTAATTTCATCAATCAGAAATGGTAATGACAAAATAGCAACAGACTCCTCAGAAATTTAAAAAATCCTTAATGAATATTACAAGAAACTTTATTCTCAAAAATATGAAAATCTGAAGGAAATTGACCAATACTTGGAAGCACACTACCTTCCAAGACTCAGCCAGAATCAAGTGGAAATGTTGAACAGGCCTATATCAAGTTCTGAAATAGCATCAACTATACAAAATCTCCCTTTTAAATGCCTGGGACCAGATGGCTTCACATCAGAATTCTACCAAACCTTTAAAGACGAACTATTCCTGTATTAGTCAACCTTTTCCAAAATATAGAAAAAGAAGGAATACTATCCAACACATTCTATGAAGCAAACATCACCCTGATCCCCAAACCAGGAAAAGACCCAACAAGAAAAGAAAATTATAGACCAATATCACTAATGAATATTGATACAAAAATATTCAACAAGATCCTAACAAACAAAATCCAGCAACACATCAAACAAATTATACACCATGACCAAGTGGTTTTCATCTCAGGGTCTCAAGGCTGGTTCAAGATACGTAAATCTATAAATATAATTCAGCACATAAACAAATTAAAAAACAAGACCATATGATTCTCTCAATTGATGCAGAAAAAGCTTAATATCCAGCATCCATTCATGATCAGAACACTTAAGAAAATTGGTATAGAAGGAACATTTCTTAAACTGATAGAGGCCATGTATAGCAAACCTAAAGCCAATATCATATTGAATGGAGTTAAACTGAAATCATTTCCACTCAGATCAGGAACCAGGCAAGGTTGCCCATTGTCTCCATTGCTCTTTAACATTGTAATGGAAGTCTTAGCCATTGAAATTAGAGAAGAATAGGTGATCAAGGGTATCCATATAGGGTCAGAGGAGATCAAACTTTCACTCTTTGTAGATGATATTATTGTATACCTGGAAAACACCAGGGATCACTTCTTTAGAAGTGATCAAGGAATAGAGTAGCTTCACAGGTTACAAAATCAACACTCATATATTAGTAGCCTTTATATATACCAAACATAGACAAGCTGAAAAAACAGTCAAGGACTATTCTATTCACAGTAGTGCCAAAGAAGATGAAATATTTGGGAGTTTACCTAACAAAGGATGTGAAAGATCTCTATAAAGAGAACTATGAAACTCTAAGAAAACAAATAGCTGAAGATGTTAACAAATGGAAAAACATACCATGCTCATGGCTGGGAAGAATCAACATTGTCAAAATGTCTATACTACACAAAGCAATATACAATTTTAATGCAATCCCTATTAAAGCTCCACTGTCATACTTTAAAGATCTCAAAAAAATAATACTTCGTTTTATTTATTAATCAGAAAAAAATCTCGAGCCAGGACACTCAGAAATAAAGACAAAGCAGGAAGAATCACGCTACCAGACCTCAGATTATACTATAAATCAATAGTGATCAAAACAGCATGGTACTGGCACAAAAAACAGAGAGGCAGATGTATGGAACAGAATAGAGAACCAAGAGATGAACCTAGCTACTTACCGTTATTTGATCTTTGACAAGCCAATTAAAAACATTCCGTGGGGAAAAGATTCCCTATTTAACAAATGGTACTGGGTGAAATGGCTGGAGACCTGTAGAAGACTGAAACTGGACCCATACCTCTCATCATTAACTAAGATAGACTCTCACTGGATTAAAGATTTAACTTAAGACAGGAAACTATGGCTCAGTGCCTGTGGCTCAACGGGCTAAGGCACCAGCCACGTACACCTGAGCTGGTGGGTTCGAATCCAGCCCAGGTCCGCCAAACAACAAAGACGGCTGCAACCAAAAAATGGCCGGCATTGTGGCGGGCGCCTGTAGTCCCAGCTACTTGGGAGGCAGAGGCAGGAGACTTGCTTGAGCCCAGGAATTGGAGGTTGCTGTGAGCTGTGAAGCCACAGCACTCTACCCAGGGTGACAGCTAGAGGCTCTGTCTCAAAAAAAAAAAAAAAAAAGACAGGAAACTATAAAAATACTAGAAGAAAGTGCAGGGAAAACTCTTGAAGGTATCGGCCTGGGTGAATATTTTATGAGGAGGACTCCCCAGGCAATTGAAGCAGTATCAAAAATACACTATTTGGGACCTGATCAAACTAAAAAGCTTATGCACAGCCAAGAACACAGTAAGTATAACAGCCCTCAGAATAGGAGAAAATATTTGCATGTAATGCCTCTGAAAAACGTTTAATAACCAGAATCCACAGAGAACTCAAACGTATTAGCAAGTAAAGAACAAGTGATCCCATCACAGGGTAGGCAAGGGACTTGGAGAGAAACTTCTCTGAAGAAGACAAATACACGGCCTACAAACACATGAAAACATGCTCATCATCCTGAATCTTCAGAAAAATGCAAATCAAAACTACTTTGAGATATCCTCTAACTCCAGTAAGATTAGCCCACATCACAAAATCCCCAAACCAGAGATGTTGGCATGGATGTGGAGAAAAGGGAACACTTCTACACTGCTGGTGGGAAATGCAAACTAATACATTCCTTTTAGAAAGATGTTTGGAGAACACTTAGAGATCTAAAAATAGACCTGTCCTTCAATCCTATAATTCCTCTACTAGGTATATATCCGGAAGGCCAAAAATTACATTTTAACAAAGATATATGTACCAGAATGTTTATTGCAGCCTAATTCATAATTGCTAAGTCATGGAAAAAGCCCAAGTCATGGAAAAAGCCCATTGACCAATGAATGGATCAATAAATTATGCAGCCTTAAAGAAAGATGGAGACTTTATCTCTTACATGTTTACATGGATGGAGCTGGAACATGTTCTTCTTAGCAAAGTATCTCAAGAATGGAAGCAAAAGTATCCAATGCACTCAGTCTTAGTATGAAACTAATTTATAGTTTTCTTATGAAAGCTATAACCCAATAATAGCTCAGGAAGAAAGGGAAAGGGGAGAAGGAGGGGAGTGAGGGGGAAGAATGGGTGGAGGAGTGTAATTGGTGGGACTGTGCATGTCCAGGGGTACATGTGAAATTTACTAGGTGTAGAATATAAATGTCTCAAGACAATAACTAAGAAAATGCCGCGAAGGCTATGTTAACCAGTTTGATGAAAACATTTCAAATTGTATATAAAACCAGCACATTGTACCCCATGATGTACACAGCTATGATTTAATAAAAAAAAAAAGGAAAGAAAAAAATTTAATTAAATGCTCCCCAAAATATTGAGTATTGATGGTGTGTGAGACATCCAATCTTTAAAAATCATCAAGTGTGAACCCAATTTCTTGTAATAAAGTTAGTTACAATGTTGTAAAATGTAATCTGATTTCTTTTAACATCAAATGTGCCTTTTCACTACATTTTCACTTAGACTAAAAATTAATTCTTACACTGTAGAATCTCCATAGATGACCACCTCCCTTATAATAAAGTTAGTTATAATGTGGTAAAAGGTAATCTGATTTCTTTCAATATGAAATTTGCCTTTTCACTACATTTTTACTTAGACTAAAAATTAATTCTTACACTGTAGAATCTCCATAGATGACCACCTCCCTACATTGACGACCTACTTAACTCGATCTAATTTTCACAGACCAGGCATGTGCCACATGTATATGTCAATACAGTGAAGACCCAGTTCTTACGTTGATTCCCTGCGTATGTTGACCAGTTTGTTACAGTCCCTTCGGTGGTCAACTTACAGAGGTTCTACTATATATTGAAAATGCTTGGGTTAGAATATGATGGCCTTAGGCCAATTTGAAAAGGCAATGAGGAAAAAAGATAATATAAAAGATTTCTAATATACTACAGGTAGACCTTAAGGTGACTAACACATAGATGGCATTATTCTCTGAAAGAAAACAGTAAATCAAACTCGCTATCTCTATTTGTGAAATGATCATGAGAAACTGATTCCCTTCTTTAAGCTTCATATTCCCTGCCTATTGTAAAATGGATGAAATTATGTAGCCAGGCATGGTGGATCACCTCTAATCCTAGCACTCTTGGAGGCCTAAGTGGGAGAACTGCTTCAGATCAGAAGTTCAAGAGTAGCTTGAGCAAGGGCAAGACCCTGTCTCTATTAAAAAAAAAAAAAAAAAGTAAAAAAATTAGCTGGGTACTATGGCACATGCCTGTAGACCTCAATACTCAAGAGGCTAAGGCAGGAGAATGGCTTGAGCCCCGGCATTTGAGGTTAAAGTGAGCTATACTGGGGTGCCATGCACTCTAGACTAGGCAACAGGGCAAGACACTATTTCAAAAAAAAAGGGAAGGAGATACTACATTAGACCCATTCATAAATTAAACAAATATTTATTATTTAACACTATGTGTCAAAACTTTTCCAGATGCTGGAGCTACAGCAAAGAAAAAAAATGGGCAAAAGTCCCTCTAATTATAGAGTTTAGAGAAACAGAAAAATACAGTATACTACAAATATCATAAATAGTAATAAATACTACAGAGAAAAATAAAGCTAGAAAGGAGACAGAATATACTGAAAGGATGGTGCAGCGTTCAATGGGGTTAGATGATTTCTACATTCATATTCAGTTCAAAAATCTAATAATCTACAAGGTAGACTAGGCAGAATAAAAACATGCAATGAACCTCTGAACTTGACCTCTTTAAACTCATACATTCTGGGGCAGGACCTATGACTCAGTGAGTAGGGTGCTGGCCTCATATACCAAGGGTGGTGGGTTCAAATCCGGCCCCAGCCAAAATGCGACAACAAAAAAAATAGCCAGGCGTGTGGCGGGGACCTGTAGTCCCAGTTACTTGCGAGGCTGAGGCAAGAGAATCACCTAAGCTCAAGAGCTGGAGGTTGCTATGAGCTGTGACGCCACAGCACTCTACAAAGGGCGACAAAGTGAGACTCTGTCTCTAAAAAA
This sequence comes from Arctocebus calabarensis, assembly GCA_963573935.1. NCBI lineage: Eukaryota > Metazoa > Chordata > Mammalia > Primates > Lorisidae > Arctocebus > Arctocebus calabarensis. The sequence goes on from CAUYON010132464.1 coordinate 10,600, forward strand.
AAAAAAAAAAAAATTCATACATTCTATCACCTTGTGTATGTTGCCACTTATATTTTTTAAAAAAATAGTAATAAAAAATATATTTTGCCATACTGAAATAAAGCATATGTTAATTTCCCAGTCTTGTTCTGGGAAAAGAAAATTAAAAAACAAATAAAGCCTAGCAATTTCTCCTCAAAGGCTCCAAACATTTAACAGTTTTGTATATCATAAGGAGGATTAAAATTAGCTATTTTTTCTTCCTCTGCAATATACTTATGGTCAGGAATTTGGTCCTTTCCTGCAACTGAATTACAAAGAAAGGTTTATTTACCAGTGTCTCCAAAATTAAAGATTTTTCTATAGACAAGGAAAGTAATATAAATAATAAGAGCACTGTAGTTATTGTGGCTACCATATTTTATATGCCTGCTATGTGCCAGGTATAGTATGAGCTATTTTATATATTAGTTTGAATTATATGAAGCTGTCATTCATAGGTCAAATTCAACAATTTTATATGGTTTGAACTGATACATTAATTTCAAATTCTACAAGAGAGAAGATTAATTGATTTGCTACTTTACTATAGTTCTTCTATTATATTATTATCTTGAGCAAATCTTCAAGGTAACAAGGAGCTTTTGTTTGGGGATATGAAGGCCTTCTACCAAGCTGATAGTAGCACAAATGACAACAGGAAGATGCTCCTTACCTGTAATAATGAGTCTGTGCAAATAAATACTGAGAAAATTTTATCTAGATCTTAAAGATTTGAAATATACATATATTTATATATGTTTTGGGTTTTTTTGGAGACAGAGTCTCACTCTGTTGCCCTTGGTCGAGTGCCCTGGCATCAGAATTCATAGCAACTTCAAACTCTTGGGCTTGAGCAATCCTCTTGCCTTAGCCTCCCAGTTGGGACTATAGGCATGTGCAACCATGCCTGGCTAGTTTTGTTTCTGTTTTATTTTTCAATTTTTAGTACAGACTGAATCTCATACTTGCTCAGGTTGGTCTCAAACTCCTGATCTCAAGCAATGCACCTGCCTCAGTCTCCCAGAGTGCTAGATTAACAGATATGACCTACCCCTCCAGTCAAAATTTAAATTTTAAATATTGTAATTCATAGAACAAATTTCACCTGAAGCCATTCATAGCCATGTGGCTTTATTTTAAGAAGAGCTCAATTTATTAGCCATTATCTATTTATGAAAACAGAATCTTTATTCCAAAATAGGTAATTTTCTTTTCCTTTATTATACTTTCTTTATACTCTACTAGGAGAGTATAAAGCAACCCAAATTATACTAATGTGTTTTATCTGTCTGGTTAAGTTGTGATTTCTATTTCTTTACAAAAGCCTCTTTAAAAGACAGTATTTCCCAAAAGAGAACACTGTCCATAAACCAGCCTAATAAGCTCCAACCCTAACAATAATAATACTACTTTTATCTTCTAAAAGTAGATTAGGCACTATAGTCTAGTATTTTTCTCCTGGCAGCTAATTTTTCGTTCACTATATAGTTTATATTTTGAGTTCACATTTATAATACATTAATCAAATAGCTTTTTCATTATCTTCTAAGAAATTGTATGTAATCTAAAGTTTCATCTAGCAGAATAAGCCAGGCACTTTGTATGTAACATTATTAGCAGATAGGAAAGTGTATTCCCAACATTTAAATGGCAACAGAAGTCTCAGTGAAACATCAAGAAAATAATAATAATAACTACCTAAAGTTTTTTTGAAAAATATTAATCCTAGAAGAATATGATACTCCCCTTTAGAAAACAAGAAGAATAACAGGTAAACACATAAAAACCTACCAGCTCATTGCTTGTAGATGTGAGTCTTAATTTTTCTTCAATTTCTTTTCCAATTTTCTGAACAGTTGCCTGAGTCTGTTTAATTGCACACTGGGCTCTATGAAGCCTAGAAATATAAATTATAAAAAAATGTGAGTTAACTGTAAACACAGAGCCACGGATATAAATGACAAACCTCCCAGGATAAACAGAACTAACACAAAACCCCACTGATTGCTTCTCAATTCTGTTTACAATGAAATAAGGGGGGGGGGGGGGTTTACAATAAATCGTAAAACAATAAAGCTCTAAAATACCTTTTCTATTCCTACCTGTCTCCCTCTGATGTGTTGAGAGCTAAGATGAAGAACTCAAAAAAGTCAGGAAAAGTCAACAAAAAATAATATGGGGCTCAGAGTCCATAGCTCCGTAGTTAGGGCACTGGCCATCTACACGGGGGCTGGTGGGTTCGAACACAGCCTGGGCCTGCTAAACAACAATGACGACAACAAAAAAATCCCCAGGAGTTGTGGCAGGTGCCTGTAGCCCTAGCTACTTGGGAGGCTGAGGCAAGAGAATCGCTTAAGCTCAAGAGTTTGAGGTTGCTGTGAACTGTGACGCCAGGGCCCTCTACCCAGGGTGACATAGTGAGATTCTGTCTCAAAAAAGAAAATAATATGGTCAAATCCTATCATTTTATAAACGTGGAAACTGAGACCCAGAGAAATTAAGTGGATCGCTGAAGTCACCTAGGAAGTATCACTACTATCAAGGCTGACTAGTTCTACTTGATATCCATAAGGAAAAAAGAATTCACAGTAATCTCATAAGAAGGTTGAATCAAAACAGCTAACATTCTGAAACCGGTAAGAAAACAACCAAAAAACAACAGAAAGCAAATACGAAGATTTAAATATTGGGCCAGAGTCTAAATAGCAACTACATTCTCAGTAAGGTTTCTTTCAGTAACACCGAAAAAATTAAAAGGTATTGTCTTCTTTGATTTACTTATGATTTTGTGGGACTTTTTCTTTTTTTGGTTTGGTTTTCTTTTGGGGGGTATATATTCCTTATACTTTTCATATAAAAAATAGTCAAACTGTCTTTATTTGCAGATGACATGACTGTCATGTAGAAAAGCATTAGGAAGCTACAAAACAACTACTAGAATTAGTAAGTAAATTTAGCAAGTTCACAGGAAATAAGGTCAAGATACCCAAAAAAACAATTATATTTCTCTATATAGGCAGATCTCATTTCATTGTACTTTGCTTTACTGAGCTTCTCAGATACTGTGTTATTTTGTATAGATTGAAGGTTTGTAGCAACTCTGCACTGAAAAAGTCTATCTGTGCCATTTTTCTAATAGAATATGATCACTTCATGTCTCAGTCTCACACTTTGGTGATCCTTGCAGTATTTCAAATTTTCTATTATTATTATTATATCTGTTATAGTGATTCTGTGATCTTTAATATTACTATTGTAACTATTTGGGGATACCACAAATTGTACCTACAGAAGATGGTGAGGTTGCATATGTTTACAAATGTTCTGACTATGCTGCTGATTGGCTATTTCCTGGTCTCTCTCCTTGTTCGGCTTCACTTTTTCTGAGACACAACATTACTGAAATTAAGGCAATTATCCAGTGGCTGGAAATTCCAACCAAACAGGTGCATTGCATGGGAATATTGCACACTTCCTGGGCGAAGGGCACAACTAGAACCTTTATTCAACCATACAAAAAGCAAACTTTGTAACCTAATCATATATACCCCCGTAATAATCTAAAATTTTTAAAGAAAGAAATTAGGCCAATTAATAACCCTAAAATGGCCTCTAAGTGTTCAAGAGAAAGAAAGACTCCTATGTCTGTCACTTTGAAACAAAAGCTATAAATGATTTAGTGAGAAAGTCATGTTGAATGCCAGATAAGCTAAATGCTAGATCTCTTGCACCAATTAGATAAATTATTAGTGCAAAGGAAAAGTTATTAAAGGAAATGAAAAGTGTAACTCCAGCGAACAAATGAATGTTAAAATAGCAAAATAGCCTTATCAATGTTATAAGAAAGTTTTAGTGGTCTGGATTGATCCAAGCAGCCACAATGTTCCCTTATGCCAAAGCCTAATCCAGACCAAGGCTCTAACTCTTTAATTATACAAAAGTGAGGAAGCTCCAAGAGAAAAGTTGAAAGCTAGGAGTTAGTTCATGAGGTTTCAGGAAAGAACCCATGTTCAGAACATAAAGATGCAAGGTAAAGCAGTAACTGCTGATGTAGAAGCTTTAGCAAGTTATGCAATAGATCTAGCTAGGATCATTCATGAAGGTGGCTATACTTAATAACAAATTTTCAATTTCCAACAGACTTCTGCTGGAAGGTGTTATATGAGACTTTCATAGCTAGAGAGGAAGGACCAATACCTGGCTTTCAAAGCTTCAAAGGACAGGCTGACTATCTTGTTAGGGGCTGACATTTAAGTTGAAGCCAATGCTCTTTTATTATTCTGAAAATCCTAGGTCTCTTAAGAATTTTGCTAAATCTATTCTGCCTATGTTCTATAAATGAAACAAAGTCTGGATGACAGCCTATCTGTTTAAAGCATAGTTTCCTGCATATTTTAAGTCCCTTACTCCACAGAAAAAAAGATTCCTTTCAAAATACTGCTGCTCACTGACAACTTTTTGTTGTTGTTGTTGTTGTTGTTGCTGTTGGGAATTCACTGAGGGTATAAGAAACCAGGTTATTTACACGCATTTATTAGGTAAAGTCCCTCTTACAACTATGTCTTGCCCCCAAAAGGTGTGTCACACACCAAGACCCCACTCCTCTCCCTCCTTCCCTCGCTCTGGCTCATTGACAATTTATCTGATCACCCAAGACTCCAAAAGAGATGTACAAGGAGATTAACATTGTTTTCATGCCTACTAATACAACATCCATTCTGTAGCCAATGATTAAGGAGTAATTCCAACTTTCAAGTTTTATTATTTAAGAAACACATTTTATAAATTACAGTTTGTAAGACTATAGCTACCACAAATAGTGATTCCCCTGAATCATTGGGCAAATCACTTGGAAAAGTCGATTGACAGCCTTCTGGAAAGGATTCGTTTATTTACCTAGCACTCAGAACATTTGTGATTCATGGAAGGAGGTCAAAATGTTAACATTAACAGGCATTTGGAAGAAACTGATGCCAGCCCTATGGATGATTATGAGAGGTTTTCAAGAATTCTGTGGAAGAAGGAACTGCACAGTGGTAGAGACATGAGGAGAAGTAGAATTAAAAGTGGAGCCTGAAGACATGATCAAACTGCTACAATCTCAAGACCAAATTTAATTGGATGAGGGGTTGCTCAGAACAGAAGAAGTGGTTTCTTGAGATATAGAATCTATTCCTGGTGAAGATGACGTGAACATTGTTGAAATGACAACAAAGGATTTAGAATATTACATAAACTTAGTTGATAAAGTAGCAGCAGGGATTAAGAGGAAGGGCTGACTCCAATTTTGAAAGAAGTACTACTGTAGGTAAAACCTATCAAACAGCATAGCATTCTGCAGAGAAATCTTTTCAAGAAGGAAAAATGAATCAATGTGGCAAACTTCACTGTCTTTTACTTGAAGGAATTGCCACAGCTACCCCAGTCTTCAGCAACTACCTCCCTAATTAGTCGGCAGCTACCAATATTGAGGCAAAATAGTACGACTTACTGAAGGCTGAGATAATCAGTGATGGGGTTTTTCTTGGCAATAAAGTATTTTCAAATTAAAGAACATATATTGTTATTAGGCACAGTGATATTGCATGCTTAACTTTTATATCCACTGAGTAACAAGAAAATTCTTGTAACTTGCTTTACTGCATATTCACTTTATTATCACTGAAACCATATCTGCAATATCCTCAAAGTATTCCTATATTAGTCACAAACAACTGGGAAATGAGATTTCAAAATAAAAACTTTATGACAGCATCATGTCAAGAAATTTTTTTTTATAAAGTTAAAAATATAATCTAACTTATGGCCCAGGAATTCTACTGCTAGGTATTTACCTAAGACAAATAAAGTATGTCCACAAAAAAATTTATATAAGAATATTAATAGAAAACTACCAAATAAGAGAATCCATAAACTCTACCTAATAAGAGAATCCATCCAAATACTCATACAATGAAAGTCAAATTAGCAATAAAAAGGAAGATACCACTGATACATACACCAATATGGATGGACTTAAAACAAAAATGCTAAGTGAAAAAAAAAAAAACAAAAACAGAAACAAAGAAGTACAGACTGTATGATTCCTCTTACACAAAGTTCAACAACAGATACAAACTACCATGTGATGACAAATCAAAAGAGTGGCTAGCTGCCTATGTGGGATGAGCAATGACTGACAGGGAGCAGCAGGGACAAAGGAAGAATCTTAGGTGATGGAAATGTTCTATGTCCTGACTGGGATGAGGAGTACCCCAAAACTCACAGAATATATACTTAAAATCTGCACATTTTACACTGTGTAAATTTTACTTCAATTTTTACGAATTGGTCATCAATCCTAACCTGAAATTTATCATATACACAGAAGGTTCATTTTATTAAAGATTTGGTGAGATAGTTATTAAGGATTTCTTAGGTCATCTAAAAGGGATGAACTCTAGTTATAGCCACTTTGCACATGAAATCCGTAATTCAAAAATCTCTCAGGACTCCTAAAGAATCCAATAGAGGAGATTATAATCTGTCTATTGCTTTTTGCTCTGGGTTTGTGTGTGTGAGAGAGAGAGAAGACAATAATACTCTATTACAAAAGTAGCTCTAAAAAAAGTTTTAAAGCAAGGTAAGACTCTTTATGATATGGTTTCTACCTACATCTCCAGCCTCATTTCCTGATATTTTTTACTTTTCATCTTCAATTCCAGCAATATTGAACTGGCAATTTTCCAAACACATCATGCCATTTCTTCCTTTTGTAATGTTTTATGAGCTGTTGTAATGCCTACAAGCTCTCCCTGTCCCTTAACAGGTAAATAAACTCTTAATGCATTAGGAAGCAGCTCAAGCTGCCTTCCCTGACAATTCCAGACAGATAGAGGCACTCCTTTCTCCAAAAATCTACCACATAAAATGTATACTACCGTAAATATCATAGAAATAAATTTTCCAGCAACAGTTTATTTCCTTGCCTATTTCCTCACTAGATATTTGTGAAAGAAAGAAAGGGGGGGAGAGAGAACATCTCCTTTTCTCATATATATTCCAAATGCTTATAAAGAAATGTGGCACAAAGGAAGCACTCAAAATATCTTTGTTGGCTGAATGTCTTAATGTCTGAACATAAAAGCACAGCTCCAAGATTTGATATTTTTGGTTAGTATCAGTGGGAATTTAACTGAATGATCAATGTGATAGTTTTCTATATTTGTAAATTAAAAATACAAAAATTACATAAAAATAAAGGAAGGGGGAAAAGGGCAATTTATACTAAAAATGTTACCAGAATTCTAAAAATGATAGGCATTTATCAACCCAGAGGGGAAATCAACAAAATGGTCTGTTACTTTAAAAGGACGAAAGTACTGCCTCAAAACTTCACTGGTACTATACAAACAACCTTGTCGAATGGTTAAGACTTTAAAAATAAAAATGATTCATGACCATAATTAATGTATGACTTCAACTATTTGGCTCTCACTGCCCCAGACGCTTTCTGATCTTACCTTAGGGGCTTAAAATACACAGACAGAGTCACATTTCCTCCAATCTTCACTGTTATCCAAACAGACTTTCAGAGCCCCTACTACATCAAGACAGAGCTAATAACATCCCCCTTTCAAATCCAACAGGAGAATAAAAGTTTGAAGTGTTTAGGCTATTAAAAATAACATGGGACATCCTGATCCCCTAGGGAGTGAAAAGGTGAAGGACTGATAAGAAAAGAAACAACTGTTTTACCTCCAAATTGGCTGGCCAGTTCAGAAGAATGTTTTTCACTTTTGCAAACTATGTAAAGAAATATACATCTTTACATAGTCATCTGGGTGACTCGTCAATACCAACAATAACCCTTCCAAATTGAAATAAAACTCATAGTCACTGGTATTGGGGAGTGGAGATCAGGTAGCTATCTGACATATTCTCACGATCGCAAATAGATGTATCACTATTGCTGAATATGATGTGAGAGAATAATAAATTGAAACTGACCTTAAAAAGTGCTTTGAGGTTAGATATTTCTGTGAATTTAAAGAAGGATTGAAAAAAATATAGAAAGAATAAAAGGTGTGACTTCAAATAAATATTAATAAAAATTGAGATCATAACGATCAGGTATTAACAAAAATTACCAGTAAAGGATAAGTCAGAAGATAATTTTGTCTAGTTAATATTGATCATATCATATCAGAAACACTACATTCAAGTTTAATACAGAGAATGAGGAATTAGAACACCTAAAAAGGCAGTAAAATATAGTTCTCTATGGCTTGCAGGGAGAGATTAAAAGAGAGAAGAAAATACAGTAAAGATAGGCATCTACTGAGACACATAGTATTCCATATGAAGGAGCTTAGATTTTTATTCTGAAGGCATTAGGAAACTTACAAAATTCTAAGTTGAGAAAGATTTAATTACACTTGCACTTTAGAAAGATCTTTCTTCTTATAAAAGAGGTCAATGAAACAGAGAAAAAAAGAATGCAAACAGGAAAAGTAATGTGAGGTTATTTAAACAGTCCAAGCAACAGATGATATTGTCCTAAACTAAAACAGTGACAAGAAAGATGGAATAGTTGTGAAAAGTGAAAGAGAGAAGAGACAAAAAACAAGGCCAGAAAACAAATTACCAGTATCAAGATGAAAGAAGTGACATGACTACAGACTGTATAGATAATCAAAGGGAATTAAGGGGAAATTATGAGCAACTGTATGCCAAGAAATTAACCTAAAGGAAATAGTAAAGTTGCCTAAAAATCACAAGTCTTTAAAACAAACAATAGATAAGAAACTCCTCACACAGAAAACTCTAGGATCAGATAGCTTCATTTTTGAAATACCAGTTACATCAAAACTTTTTGAGAAAAAAGGAAATGCTTTTCAATTTGTTTTATGAGGCCAATACAACCGAGACACCAAACCATGACAGCAACACTGTAAAAAAATAAATTACAGGCTCGGCACCTGTGGCTCAACGGGCTAAGGTGCCAGCCACGTACACCTTAGCTGGTGGGTTCGAATCCAGCCCGGGCCCACTGAACAACAATGACGGCTGCAACCAAAAAATGGCCGGGCGTTGTGGCGGGCGCCTGTAGTGGGCGCCTGTAGTCCCGGCTACTTGGGAGGTGGAGGCAAGAGACTCACTTGAGCCCAGGAATTGGAGGTTACTGTGAGCTGTGATGCCACAGCGCTCTATCCAGGGTGACAGCCTGAGGCTCTGTCTCCAAAAAAGAAAAACATAAATAAATAAATAAATAATAAATAAATTACAGACCAGTATTACACATGAACATATATTAAGAAAATTGTAACAAATCAACTACAGTAATATATGAAAAGGATAATACATCTTGATAGAATGGGTTTATCTGAGCGGTGCAAGGTTGGTATACATATATGATTTGAAAATCAACGAACAACAGAATGTAGGAGAAAAACTATAAGCTTATCTTCAAATATGCAAAAAAATGCATTTGATAAAATTCACTGTCTCTTAATGATTAGAAACAAAACAATCCTCAAGTAAGAAGAGTAAACAAGTAAGAAGAAAAGGGAGCTTCCTCAACCTGAAAAAAGGTCTATACAAAAAATCTAGAGGTAATATTATACTTGAGAGCAGGAATAAAACAAAGATGTCCACTTTTATAACTCTATTCCACACTATACTTAAAGTCCCTACCATTAAAATAAGGAAATAAAAAGAAATAAGTGTCACAGGTATAGGAAAAGAAGCAGCAAATATGTCTACTCATAGATGCTCTGAAAAATCCAAAGAAATGTACAATTTGTCTACTGAATGAATAAATGCAAATTATAAGATTTCCGATTAATATATAAAAATCAATTGGTGTTTTTATACAATATGAATAAATAACTAGGAAAAACTCTAAAGGAAGATGTGATTCCCCTGTACACTGGGAATCATAAAAACATTAAATAGATATTAATGAACACCTAAATAAATGAAGCATTATGGGTGGCACCTGTGGCTCATCGAGTAGGGTGCCAGCACCATATAAATAAATGAAGTATTAATTAGATATTAAAGAACACCTAAATAAATGAAGCATATACCATTTCAGGGACTGGAGAGCTCTCAATATTGTTAAGAGTTCAAGTCTCCCTAAATTGATCTATAGTGAGTCCAAGCAATTTCAACTTAGAACGCCAATAATTTTTTTTGGTAAAAATTAGCCAGCTGATCCTAAATTTGGAAATACAAAAGACCTAGAAATAGCCTACACCTAGAACAGCCAAGTAAATATGAAAGAAGAACAAATTTGGAGGGCTTCTACTACCAGATTTTACAACTTCTCATGAGTAAGGCAGCAGTAGTAGTTACATGAGTCTAAAGAAATGGATTAATGCAGCATAATTCAGTTTACATTTCTTTTCATATATAGTCTATTTATTTATTTTTCTTTAGGAAAAGAAAAGCTCAGTCAATAAAAGGCACTGAAATAACTGAATACCCATATAAGAAAAAAAAAAAAAAAAAGAAAGAAAGAAACTTAACCTGTACCTCACCTCATACACAAAAATTAATCTGAGCTGGATTAGAGGCCCAAATGTAAAAGCCAAGACTATAAAGTAAGAAAATAAATTCATAGCCTTGAATTAAGCAAACATTTCTTTTTTCCCCAAGTTTCCAAAGACAGCATTGAAAGATGTCTTAAATAGGATTCATCAAAAGGCATTACTGAGAAAATGAAAAACTCGAGGCATAAATGGGAAAAAACATTCGATGTATAGAGAGATAGATAAATCTATATCTACATATATACCTATATATCTGACAAAGGACTTATAGCCAGAATACCCAAAGAACTCCTACATATCAACAGTAAAAAACACAAGCCAAATGAATAAGAATGGGCAAAATATTGAAACTTCAGAAAAGACAATAAAAGAATGGCAGATAAACACATGAAACAGTTGGTTAAAATGTTTAGTCCTTATAGAATTAAAAATCAAAATTAAAATGATATACCACTACAAGCTTAGTATAATAGCTAGAATTTACAAAACTGACAATATCAAACGTTGGCAAGAAGTAGAGCAACCGAAACTTTCAAAAAGTACTGGCAAGATTGTAAATACATACCTCACGTATGAGCCAGCAGCAAAAGCACATAACCATAAAAGATTTTTATTAAGGTGTTCTCATCAGCTTTATTCATAATAGGCAAAAAGGGGAAACCCAAATGTCCATCCACAGAATAATGAATAAACAAATCACAATACATTCAAAAAAGGAAATACTACTCAGCAATTAAAAAAAAAAACTACTAAACTATATAACAACATGGATAAGTTTCAAAAAGTATATGTTAAACAAAGAAGCCAGAAACCAAAAGTGTACCGTGTAACTACCTTTATAAGAAGTTTAAGAACAGAATAGCTAATAAATGATGAGGGACTAAGAAATGTGTTTGGCTCAGCCAGAAGTAGGAGTGAGGATGTCAGAAAGACTGGCAAAGAGGAATTTTCTGGATAATGAAAATATTTTATACCTTGTTTAAATGATAACAACTTCAGTATGTTTATCAAAGATCATTTAACTGTACATTTAAGTTCTCTGAATTTTACTGTATACAAATCATACTGCAAAAGAAAAAGAAAAAAAGTAATGACTGGTGGTATATGGCTTAGGGAACCAGGAAAAAAGGTTACATCATTTATTGAGATGGGGAACACAGGAGGTGCAGTTTGAGAAGAAAGTTCTCTTTTTAGTTTGAGGTGCCTGTGCAACATCCAAGAGGATGTGTTGAATATGAGTTGAATATAAGGATCTGTTGCTCAAGAGACAGATCTTGGCCAGAGATAAAAATGTGGCAATCATTAGCACACAGATGGTTATTAATGTTATGAAAGTGAATGAGATCACTCTGGAAGACTGTGAGAATGAGAGAGAACAGAGCCTAGAACAGAATCCAGAGGAACATCAATATTTAAGAAATTAGAAAAAAAGAAATTAAAACCTGCGAAAAACATTTCTAAACCAAAATATCCAGAAGTAGAAAGACAGCTAGGACACTATGCAGGGAACAGAATGTATCAAGGGAGAAATGACCACTGACACAAAATCAAGTGACCTAAGGCCACTCTAGACAGTATCTATATATGTATTAGGAACAAGGACTTGATTAAAACCCATTTCAAATATGTTCACCTCTCTCCAAATCCCCTGCCACCATCATCTTTCATATAACCAATAGCCTCTGAACTGGTTTCTTAGCTTCAACTCTTGCTCTTCTCAATTTCATTCTTTACTTAGTACCAAGGTACCCTATTCTTCATTTGCTTGGTTACTAATTATAGCTTGTCTGGCCTAAGAGTCTCCAAAATGCGTGCCTTCTACACGTGATGTGCATTACAACGTATCAACAATCTGCTTGGTGGAAAAGGAAAACAGGACATAAAGACTAAAGACTTTGCCCCAATCAGCAACACAGGCCAGTGCTCCATGTGTCTCTTCTCACAGGTTAAAAGAGATTTATAAAAGTTCTCATTTATGTTGCAATAATGGAGGCTCTCACACATATCCCTTAGAGACAATTAGAAACATCAAAATTCACAGACTTAAAGTTTAAAAAGATGAGTGTTAAACAATGCACCTATACCTAATCATTTTATCGTTCTTCATTTCTGATCCACTTTATCTTTCTTCATTTCTGATAGACACTAAATGTGAGACACTGCAGGCCCTCTAACAGCTAGTGTTTATTTTGTACCCTTTCATTATGTGATGTGTCTGAAGGTAGTTAATATACAAGTCCTTCTAGTTTTGTTGATAAAAAGATTTTTCTTTAAACCAAAAGGACTGCAATGTGTAATTTTTCCATACTAAATACAATTTTCAATTTTTTAAAGAATTCTATTCAAACAGATCCATCTACTCATCCACTCCATAATAGTCATGAATCACAACAGTGCTCCAGTACTGTTAACTGCCCGCACTATCACTAAGCCTGATGCCTGCCTACTGCCTGCCTTTTACTCACTCTACCCTCTCGTATTCAGTCACCTAAACCTGTTGATTCTTCTTTCCCAATGCTCTTATCTACATCATGTCCTTTTCATTATTTCCACTACAAGCACCCTGGTTCTGCACTAATGAAAGGCCATCCTCTTTCTAATTTGTAACTTCTTCCATCCATGCAATACTGCCATCAGAATACTTTCCTAAAAGACATAATAATGTCCTTGAAGAAATCAAAACATTGAAATACTGCTATCGAGAACTTAAGATGACTGACTAGAGATAAATTAGAAAAACAAACCAAAAACAAAAACAAAAAAAAAAACAAACAATGCACTAGAACTAAATGATCAGAAATTCTAAAATTCTACGATGAGATGCTTTCTTTGCTTGAAAACATTCCATGGCTATTTAAATACAGACTAAAACTCTGTCATTTTAGCTTGGCAATTCAAAGTCCAAAAAACCTGGCTCAGGCATAATAATATTAATATTTATTAAAAGACTAAGGCCTAATAGTGTCTGACACATAATGTGTATTTATTTAACAAATCATCATTGAAATAATAAACATTTATTGTTTGCTAGGCAAGGCACTGGGGCCAAAAACTTGAAATGGATATTTCACTTAATCCTCACATCAATGCATAAAGATTTTGTACATCATCATTCCTGTTGCGCAGGTGAGAACTGAAGTGGCTGAGTGACAGAATCAGTATTCAAACCCAGGTCAGGGTGGCACCTGTGGCTCAAAGGAGTAGGGTGCCGGCCGCATATGCCAGAGGTGGCAGGTTCAAACCCAGTCCTGGCAAAAAAAAAAAAAAAAAAAACCCAGGCCAGTATTCCAAAGTCCACATTCTTCACTGCTACTCTATTTTGCTTTTTTTTTACAGACACACGCTTTATGTTAAACTTCCCAAATATATGTGGGCCCAGCTCAGTGCTCTTCCCTTCATACCAGGCTGCTGTGTGTTTTTCCCCCTTCCGTTATTGTACTGTTTTACTCAACAATACACTTCATATCTTAATTAAAATCTGCTGCTGTTTTCTATCCTACAATCTTTGTGGTATGCAGAATTCTAAAGTGCCCTCCCCCACCCCCCGAGTCCCACCTCCAGTGTACATTCCCCACATAACCTCCTCCCCCCCTTGGCTATAATAGCAGGACTTGCATTGTGAACATGATACGAATTATTTCCAGAAATGTAACTTTCCAAGGTAAAGGGATTTAGGGGCTATAATTAAGGCCTCAAATCAGTTGACTTTGAATTAATCAAAAGGGAGATTAGCTGTGGCATATGGACCAAAGTGTTTCCCTCCCAAAAGTCATATGCTGAAGTGCCCTAACCCCCAATGTTACAGTGTTTGGAAACAGGGCATTTATAGAGGTAATTAACATTAAATGAGTCCTAATACAGGATTGGTGGCCTCATATGAATAAGAAAAGAGACATATCTCTCTTCACATGTGTGCACCAAGGAAAGGCTATTGTGAGTTCACAACAAGAAGGCAGTCATCCTTAGTAAGGGACAGAGCCCCCACCAGAAATAGAATCATGCTGGCGCCTTGATCTCAACTTCTAGCCTTCAGATCTGAGAGAAAATAAATTTCCATTGTTAAAGCAACCCAATCTATGGTATTTTATTACAGCAGTCCAAGCCGACTAATACACTGGGTAGGTAAACTCTCAAAAGGGACTAGCCCTTCCTGAAATAAGAGATCTGAAGCATGCACAGACATATGGAGTAGTCCACGTGGCAAGGAACTGCAGGCAGCCTCTATGGAGCTGATGAAGGTCCCCAAACAACAATCAGCAAGAGAACCTCAAACTGTTGGGCTTAAGCCTCCCAAGTAGCTAGGACTACAGGCACCTGCCACAATGCCCGACTGTTTTTTGGTTGTAGTTGTCGTTGTTTGGCAGGCCCAGGCTGGGTTCAAACCCTCCAGCTCCAGTGTACGTGGCTGGTGCTCTAGCCATTGAGCTACAGGCGCTGAGCCATAAATTTGTTTTCTTGTAAGTGTATTAAGCATAGAAAAACTCCTAGAATACTGTCTTAAGAACATTTTTAAGACTTCAAAGCAGAAGAAGTATATCATTTCTCATTCTAGATACCACATGTCAGTCAATATTGCCAGCATTTTTGGGCAATTTTGGTAGTCATATCCAATGATTATTAAAACTAACTCGACTGCTAAAGGTTTTATATCCTTGTTTTACTCAGAACTTTTGCCTAAATGTCAAGCTCCCTCTTCTCACGTACTTGGCTTTAGGACTCAAATATTTTAAGACTATAGCCTCATCCCAATTACATTTCATCTTGAAATTTAAGCTGAATATATTTCTACACATTTTCCAACATGTAGAATTCAATAAACATTTGGCAGGTAAGTAATCAAATGAATGGACATACTGAACACAACTAGATCAGAAAAGAGTCCTAGGCAACACTGCTAAAAATTTCCCTCTAGATTGATAGCAATTCATTAAGCAGTTAGCAATCTACTAATTTTTTCTGTCATTTATCTTATTATATTTCTTCACCTTGCTCCCCAAACCATCATAACATACCTTGCCAAAAATCTTACTCAAGTTATCTGTATCTACAAACCTAATTACTCTCTCAAAATGGATACATTAGTCTGAGATAACTTCTTATCAGGAAAGGTTCACTAAAGGAAATAGGATTTAAGATTCAATATCAAGGAAAGTTAGGTAAGATTCTGATACCCATATGCAAGGGAATTGCCATTTAGAGTATTGGAAATAGTTTTTCAAAGTCTTTAGAAAAGCAGAGTGCACTGCATGTTCAGAACAGAAAGTAGGTGGTGTGCTAAAGCAAAGGGAGTAGGAGAGTACTGTTATGAGAAGCAGTCTAGAAGGGCTGATCAGAGAGGAGCTACACTGCTGAAGACTTCAAAGACCCAAGAAATCTGCATCTCTACAGCACTTATAGCAGTCTCAAGATACATGGGAATCATTTAAATACTTAAATGGGTTCATTAAATACAATAGTTTCCTAAAATATCAGGAGTCTACTTAAAGCCTGCTCCCACATTCCTCTGTCTAGACCATGCACATAGTTGAGAAGAACATAGTCTCATGGTAATGGCATCAAATAAGACAATACTATTGCTACTTATAAAATTTACATACTTTCATGGAAAAATAAATTGGTGGCATCGCAGTGGGAAAGTTATACTGAGAAGATGGTAGGTGGTGTGAAACCATGTAATAATGAGTGAGTCAGGTCTAACCAAGATGTACTCTCAAAAAGTAACAAAGTACACTGATGAAGTAACAGTTACAGAAAAATAATCAACTCTTTGCATTTCCAATTTACATCTCAAATAACTCATTTCAGGCAAGAAAAACCACATTTGGCTTAAAAACAAGCTAAATCATTCCCAGATTGCTCCCCTAATACTCTACATGTGCATTTTAGCAAATTTAATTTAAAATGTATTCATTTTACAATAGACACACATAAGGAAGTACACAGAAAAGTACTTCAGAATTGAAAACAAGTAAGGGAAAAACTATTGATATAAA
This sequence comes from Arctocebus calabarensis, assembly GCA_963573935.1. NCBI lineage: Eukaryota > Metazoa > Chordata > Mammalia > Primates > Lorisidae > Arctocebus > Arctocebus calabarensis. The sequence continues at coordinate 27,149 of CAUYON010132464.1, forward strand.
CATGATTTTTAGAATTTTAAAGCACTATTATATACAACTTCTGAACAATAATTTTTTAAAAAACAGTGAAAGTAAATGACTTTCTAGCAAATAATAAATTACCAAATTGTCTCAACAAAATTTTGAAAGCCCGAATAGATCAATAACCACATCAAAATAGCATTCCAAATCAGGGGGCCTGAGGGGGCTGTAGGCCCTGATGGTTTTATAGGTGCTATGGTATGAATATTTGTCCCCTCTAAAACTTATATTGAAATTTAATTGTCATTGTGAAAGTATTGGGATGTGGACCTTTATGAAGTATTTAGGTCATGAAAATTCCATGTTCAAGAATAGATTAATGCTATCTTTGTGGGAGCGTATTTGCTCTCATGGTAGTAGGTTCAAAAGGGTGAGAGTTCAGCCCCTTTCTCTCTCTCTTGCTCTTCTACCATGTTATGCCTTCTTGCATGTATAACACAGCAAGGAAGCCCTCCCTAGGCCAGATGTGATGGCTCACACCACTCTACTGAGGGCAACAAAGTGAGATGCTGTCTCAAAAAAAAAAAAAAAAAAAAAGGAAGCCCTCATCAAATGCCAGCACCTTGATTTTGGATTTTTTAGCCTCCAGAACTGTGAGAAATAAATTTCTGCTTGTTATAAAATGCCCAGCCTCAGGTATTCTATTCTATTCTAATAGCACAAAATGAATAAGACAGAAAATTGGTACTAGGTAAAGCGTGTGGTTATAAAAAAAAAAAAAAAAGCTGAAAATATGGAAGGAGTTTTGGAAATTTCAGAACTGGAGTTGAAACTAGAAAGATTTGGAGGAGCAGCCTAGAAAATGTCTAGATTTCCATGGAGCATTATGGGTGATTTCTAATAAGGACTCATGTCTGTAATCTAGTACTCTAGGAGGTAGAGGAGGGAAAATTCCACAAGATCGGGAGTTTGAAAATAGCCTGGGCAATAGTAAGACCCTCTCTCTACAAAATATTAAAAATATTAGCCAGGTACAATGATGTGTGCCTGTAGTCCCAACTACTAGGGAGGCGAAAGCAGGAGGATCACTTGAGCCCAAGAGTTGGAAGTTGTAGTGAAGTAATATGATGATGCCACTGCACTCCAGCCTGGAAGGAGACTCTGTCTTTAAAAAGAAAAGGTACATTCTTCAAAGGTTTATCTGGAGGATTAAATACCTCAAAAGCATCAATAGTTATATCACTTGGTTCGTACTCAAATATTAATATTAGCAATGATTCTAATTATTTAATCTCCTTAAAACCTATATGTTATTACTTATAACAAGAATGCCATTATCAGGAGCACTTTGAGAAGTTGCTCACAAAACTTATGATATAGCCTCTGAATAACTTCAATAACAGCAAATTTCCATCTTTGTTGGAAGACTTGATATCCTAGAAATCATCAAAATTAACCTAAGCCAAACTTTTGTGAAGTAGATAGGCAATGAGGCTGCATAATGATCTTTTTTTTTTTTTTTGTAGAGACAGAGTCTCACTTTATCGCCCAGGGTAGAGTGCCGTGGCGTCACACTGCTCACAGCAACCTCCAGCTCTTGGGCTTAAGCAATTCTCTTGCCTCAGCCTCCCTAGTAGCTGGGACTACAGGCACCCGCCACAGCGCCCGGCTATTTTTTTTTTTTTTTTGCAGTTCGGCCGAGGCCGGGCTTGAACCCGCCACCTTCGGTATATGGAGCCGGCGCCCTGCTCGCTAAGCCACAGGAGCCGCCCAAGTTTTTCTATTTTTTGTAAAGACAGGGTCTCAATCTTGCTCAGGTTGGTCTCAAATTTCTGAGTTAAGGGATCCTCCTGCCGTGGCCTCATACAGTGCTAAGATTATATAAGCATGAGCCACCATGCCAAGCCTAGAATCTGTATTCTTATTTTTATTTTTTTGAGACAAGAGTCTCAAGCTGTTGCCCTGGGTAGAGTACCGTGGTGTCACAGCCCACAGTAACCTCAAACTCTTGGGCTTAAGCAATTCTCTTGCCTCAGCCTCCCAAGTAGCTGGGACTACATGTGCCCGCCACAACACTCAGCTATTTTTTGGTTGTAGTTGTCATTGTTGTTTGGCAGACCCAGGCTGGGTTCAAACCTGCCAGCTCTGGTGTATGTGGCTGGTCCCCTGGCCACTGAGCTACAGGCGCTGAGTCTAGAATCTGTACTTTTAGATTAATACATAATAGATGTACATATTTTGGGGGTGCAAACATTCATATAACATGTAATGATCAAAGTGGGTAACTAAAAAATCTATCACCTTATAATATAGGAGGCTGAGACAAGAGAATCACTTAAGCCCAAGAGTTCGAAGTTGCTGTGAGCTATGACATCACAGCACTCTATCAAGAGTAACAAAGTGAGACTCTGTCTCAAAAATAAATAAATAAAATTCTGGGGCGGCGCCTATAGCTCATCGAGTAGGGCGCCGGCCCCATGTACCGAAGGTGGCAGGTTTGAACCCATCCTCGGCCAAACTGCAAAACAGAAAAATAGCCGGGCGTTATGGTTGGCACCTGTAGTATAGCTACTTGGGAGGCTGAGGCAAGAGAATTGCCTAAGCCCAGGAGTTGGAGGTTGCTGTGAGCTGTGTGACGCCATAGCACTCTACCAAGGGTGATAAAGTGAAACTCTGTCTCTACACACACACACAAAAATTCTTTTCTTCTAGCTATTCTGAAATATGCAGATTACTGTTAACTATAATCACCCTACTGACGTTATCAAACACTAGATCTTATTCCTCTAAGAGTTGGGCTTAAGCAATTCTCCTACTTCAGCCTCCCAAGTAGTTTTCAAATAAGAGTGAAGTAAGAGGCTTGGCGCCTATGGCTCAACACGCTAAGGCGCCAGCCACGTACACCTGAGCTGGCAGGTTTGAATCCAGCCCGGACCAGCCAAACAACAATGCCAGCTGCAACCAAAAAATGATGGGGCGTTGTGGCGGGCACCTGTAGTCCCAGCTACTTGGGAGGCAGAGGCAGGAGACTCGCTTGAGCCCAGGAATTGGAGGTTGTTGTGAGCTGTGATGTCACAGCACTCTATCCAGGGTGATAGCTTGAGGCTCTGTCTCAAAAAAAACCCCACAAAATGATCAAAGATGGATGTGCCAAGTAAAATTGCACCAGTCACCTATGACACTAAGAGCAAATGTCACCTCCTCCAAACCTTGA